>CM056606.1:12491167-12601167 GCA_029721355.1 Tegillarca granosa | reverse complement strand
TCTTTTTATATATACCCAAAAACAAAAGAAACGCAGGGTAAAATTAAGAGGTGATTTATGGTAAATTATGATTGGTATTGAATTTTAAATTTTGTCTATGACACTATCAATTTTTTTTTTCATGAATTATTTATGAAAATTTCACTGGATTTGAACCTTTACTTTTAGAGGTAGTTGTACCAATTGGTCGATACCCCACAAAAACGTAATTTCAAATCAGGGTATAGTTCTCAGTACCGGATATGTCCACCTCCAGCAGCTGTCACAGCCCTTATTCTCTCTACAAACTCTCGCAACATGAGATTGGGCATTGTCTTGTTGGAAAATTAGATCATGTTGTTGGACTAAAGGAACAGCAACCGTGCGAATGATTTCATCCCTTAACCTGACGACGGTCAAAGTCCCGCCAGCACAGCCAACGGTGACTTAACCCCTTGAGATATTCCACCCTAGACCAAAACTGATCCACCACCAAACCTATCCACCTCACTAACGCATGCGTCGGTATATACGACGTCGACCATCGGGACGAAAAGACGTGTCTCCATTGCCTCATTGGAAATATTCCGGGGGCATGTGCTGCCAACCAAGCCAATCGACTGCATCGCAAACTGTGGTTGACTTTGACTTAGTAACGCAATGGTCTGATCCCTCTGAACTTCCGTAAGGAGTGCCATTACCGTAGGAAATTAAAACAGAGTTCGAACTACTGAAAACAGTGTGTACTTCTGAAGAGTATCGAATGATATGAAAAACTGGGTTTACGAAATACAGATTTATTCTACATGGAATTTTGGCTTTTCAGTGCTTGCAGTACGTGACACGGTATGTAATATTATGGTGGCTTATTTCTGACATCGACATAATTTTAGTCGACATAAAATTATCTCAACATATCGACTTAATATCTTGACTTGTCAAGATAATATCATGGAAAGTTGTGATAATATCATGGAAAGTTGTGATATTAAAATAAAAAGTTGAGATAAGTAACACGACTTGCCGCGTTAAAAATAATTCAAGATATCGGGATAATTATCGCGACTGGTCAACATAAGTATCGCGACATGTCGTGTTATTTACCTCAACTTATATTTTGGTATCACAACTTTTCGTGATATTATCTTGACTTGTCAAGATATTAAGTCGACAAGTTGAGAAAATTCTATGTCGACTAAAATTATGTCGATGTCAGAAATAAGCCACCATAAGAAATATATTGTGGCGGATAAATTTATCATATGGAAATATATTTGTATCCCAAACTCGATAATACTTTCTGATTTTCGTACATGGACTAACATTTGAGTTATTTCCTGAGTTCCGGTATAGAAAAGGATCCCACCCTATTGTGGAATGGGATATATTTATCTGAACCCTCGGATGGAAAAGCTTGCATTTAATGAAATTTTCACCTTCAGGTTCAGATTAATTTGTCCCATTCTATCAAAGGGATGGGATCCTTTTAGTTTCCAAAATATTTTTGCGAGATCATGAGGTCTTGTTTTGAAAATAGAAGACGAGGTCGGCAAACATCAGCACCGTATAATTCCATCAGAATTTTCAAATCAACCGTGATGGCATTTTTAAATTTATAAACATTTGGAAAGACAAATCATTCGACTATCGATCGAGTATAGTAACTCTCTACATTTTAACTTATATTCCCATGTTGAAACGAATTGATGAGGCGCCCCTTCCAACACTAGTTGGTATCGGAAAATCCCAAGTTTTTTTTTTAATATATATAGAAATCGTTCTATCTGCCGCCGGCAGAAGGGTCATATGGGTCAGGGGGAATTAGGACTACGAATAATCATACAGGAATATTTTGAATCAGAATCAAGGAAACGTCATTCAATTTGACCAAGATGTTCTAGAGGACGGGGATTAGGAAATACTTAATTAAAAAAATCTGTGAAAACTCTGTAAGAACGAAAACACTAAAAACACTAATTTTTTTTAAATAACATATGTGCCAAGTTTTCCGTAAACATAATTTAATCAAGAAAATTTATTTTCAAACTCGTAGATTATATGTAATCTAAAAGATTCTTATAAATATTGTCATTATATGAACATCGACGTGTTCGTAAATATTTCAGACTAATTCATTTTAATCTTTTAAGAACATCCATATTATTCGTTATTGTATAAAATAGCTTTAAGAATTACAATAGACAGATAATCCTAGTTATGGAGTAGTTAATTACTTTACTATTATAATAATAATAATAATAATAATAATAATAATAATAATTATTATTATTATTATTATTATGTTGTTGTTGTTGTTGTGAATTATTATGTTGTAAACTCAGTTACCGCAGTGGTTTATAAATTGAGATCTGTAATAGGTTAAATTAGACTGAGTGCACATAAGTTAAATATTTACATGGAAGCTCTTAAAAGAAAGAATCTGTCATTTTTGCAATAACAATAAAATCGAAGATGAACATCATTTCTTAATTTCCTGACTAGTGCTCAGCTCAGTTGGTCGAGTGCTTGCTCCATAAGTGGGATGTCTTGGGATCGAACCCTAACCGAGTATGACCCAAGACTTGAAAGTGGGTAGTGACTGTTTTTTCGCCAAGCACTCGGGACGTCCCGTGTCACGGCGTGGCTCGATAAAGAACCCTGCTGTATAATGCCATCAGCGCAACGCACAGGCAAAATTTCTGCACTTTGGCCTATATCTGGCGACGTTTCCAAATATGTGAAATATTCTTGACTGGGACGTTAAATAATATTACTTAACTCAACTCAACTCAACTCAACTCAACTCAACTCTTACTCTATTGTACAAATTACATTGTATAATGACAACAGAATAGAGCTATCTCCAAATACTATCAAAGTGTCTACTTTCAATAAGATTGAAATTTTGCTCAACACGAATAATAAAGAAATCTTGATAAATGTCTCAAATTAAAAGGCACAAGGTGAACCATTCGGTACTCATTCCTCTTAATGACGTGTGCCAGGCGAGGAAACAGTATCTCAAATTTTAAAATCTGATGTATGACTTCCCCCTACCGCCCCATGTGGTTCAAACCCACGTCCTTCCGCTCACAAGGCGAACAATTTACCACTGAACCACTAAAACTGTCCTTTTGGGTCTTCTTACACATAAATATTTGCCTTCATAGCCTACCAGGTAACTTACGGTCGAGTAATCAGGGAAAATAGATTTTCAGAATTAACATTTCCTCTGTAAAACGACTTATTTCATATTTTAAATCAATAAATAAGTTTCTCCAAAGGATTTATTCTATTCAAGTTTTTCCGGCTAATTGTGCTACTTATTGGAAATCTCTAATAAAATCAGATAGTTGACATTAATTTATCTTTGGTCTTGGCTCATCATAAAATTGTTGATTTTTTTTTTTAAAAATATCCTTATTGACTATTTCAATTACCATTACTAATGTGTGCTGAAACTATATACTTAACGGCTAAATGACATTTTAAAACAATCCGGAGATGGCAAGCGATTTAATTTACAGTGTTGACTACAATTCTGGACCATTAAACATTTGAGTACCCCTACGGTAGCTCAGTTGGTAGAGTGCTCGCTCTGTATGTTAAAGATCGTTTCTGATTAGTACTTGAAAGTAGGTAGTGATTGGCCTTTTGCCAAGCACTCGGCTTTTGGAAATGAAATTCAGGGGTAATTCGGAGGTAATGAAATAAAAAAAAAAAAACAATTGTTTGACAGTATATCTGTACTAGAAATCAGAGGTTTTCACGCCATGCCATTTTCGTGCGACAATCCCATTATTAGTCGCCATGGCAAGTCGTGGGTTCGAACCCCGGTCAAATCATTTATAAACTTAAAACTTAAGATGCAGCTTTTGTACAATGAGATTTTGCTTCAAGAGGACAAAGTAAAGACTAGTTTACTCGGCGTCAAGATTATGAGATTGCGAGTTAAGTTGAGTTAAGTAATGGTGTTTAACGTCCCAGTCAAGAATATTTCACTTATATCGAGGCGTCGTCAGCTATAAGCGAAATTGCAGAAATTTTTGCTGTGCGTTGCGCTGATGGCATTATACAGCAATGTTCTGTATCGTGCCACGCCTACCGTAACACGAGACCTTATTTATTTTAAGTTCCCATCCGAAAGAACCGTGACTTTCATTTCGTAATACCTAGTGCTTGGCGAAAGAACAGTCACTACCCACTTTCAAGTCTTGGGTCAGACCTGGTCGGGGTTCTAACCCACGACCTGCCACTTACGGAGCGAGCACGGGCATATGAGACTGGGAAGTAGTATGCCTGTTTACGACATACTGACTTTGTGGGCTAGCACGTTTTAAATCTCCTGAGTGCGCAATAGTACAAAGAAGACCATAAAAACATGAACACCTCTTCTCTATGTAACACTACTACCCGCTTGGTGCAAAGCAACAACTATAACACTTACTGGATATTCTACAATGCACTGAGGCCGACATTTATTATCAAATACCGAACTGACCAAATAAACTCGTATAATTATCTTATAAACACCGTGAAAATTCAATTACGCCACCAAGCGGAATGCGGATAGAGAAATTTTACTCTATACTTATTCCGTTGTCAAACGTATATAATAACATTAATATACATTAAAACTTGTCTTTGAAGATAAATAAACTTGCTCTCGTCATGATTAGCTGATGTGACGTTAACAACGTCCAAACCAACGAACCTGTTTGCCGCGAAATCCATGACGCATAAAAGTAATAGACAAAAGAAAGGAGTAAAAATACAAATGTAGAAAAGTTTCTGACTTCAAACAAAATTTAAATTTAAATACATGTATTATGTCATTTAGTTGTATATAAAATTGTTTATTACTTAATTCTGAAAATTTACTTTTATTTCGATTTGTGTAATTTTCTTCGTCATTGTGACGTCATTAAATTCAAGCGTCATAGCCGATGTGAAAGAAAATGAAATTAAAAACTGGTACAAGTTGTGTATACATACGAAAAAATAAAGTTGTACCCTTGGTTCCGAGAAGATATTGGAAAAAAGAATTTCTAATTTCAAATTCAAATTTCTTTATTCTCACATTGTATATACAATACAGAGAACATACAATATATAAACAATCAAATACAATATGTACAGTAGCAGTGTTAACCAGGAGAGAAGATTCCCTTATTATCATATTAATAAACTGACATAGGTAGGTTCATAATTGTTAGTTTGTTTTTAGAAGAAAATAATGTTTGAAATTTAACAATATTAGGCCTATAAGAATTTTCGTACCAAAATTTTTCTTCCTAACATTTTTATTTGGATTTAGATGTCTTATTATTCTTCCGGTGACAAAAAACTGCAAGAACACAACACAATACAAGTTAATATCAGAAACAGCTATCGCAACCAAGAACATAACACAATACTATAAATTAATGCCAGAAACAGCCAACGTCACCAAAACACAAAACAGTACTACAAGTTAAGGTCAGAAACAGCCAACGTCACCAAGAACACAACACAATACAAGTTAATGTCAAAAACAGCCAACGTCACTATGAATACAACACAAGTTAATGTCAGAAACAGTCAACAAAAACACAGCACAATACAAGTTAATGTCAGAAACAGTCAACAAAAACACAACACAATACAAGTTAATGTCAGAAACAGCCAACGCCACCAAGAACACAACACAATACTACAAGGTAATGTCAGAAACGGTCAACGCCACCAAGAACACAACACAATACTACAAGGTAATGTCAGAAACAGCCAACGCCACCAAGAACACAACACAATACTACAAGGTAATGTCAGAAACACCCAACGTAATCAAGAACACAAACACAAATAAAAATTAATGTCAGAAACAACTGAAAAAAATATTTTGAGAAAATATATAAACATGTAATAGGATCGCAGATTTTAAACCTCGAAATTTTGGCTCGAAGCTTTGGTATTTGTATTCATTGGTGTGATTTTGGCATTATGACATAACCCTTAACCTCCCATAACCTCGGTGAACAAGTGGTCTAAAGTACGCGCTTACGGATCACAGTGCTATTAACCAACGTCTCGTATAGAGAAAGTTTGTTAGTTCTCTTGTGTGGTTTTTCTCCGGTACTCTGGTTTCCCCACCATTCAAGAACTAACCGATTCATTATGAGTGAAAGAGTTTTGACTGGGGAGTTAAACACCATTCCACTCAACCATCTAATTTGTTTAAAAACAACAGACTCATATATATGCGAACGTCTATATGGGATTTTACACAAGCCTTTGTGATATAACCTGCTACAAAAAAGGGTGTCGTAAATGTGCATACTGATTTATATATAGTAAGTGCGACATAGTTATACAAATTTAATATATTCATATTAGAAATTTTACGCTGAAATAGATATAAAAAAAATTCTGGTAAAATCATTAATTTCATAATTTAAAATATTTAAATGAAACCTTAAGATGAAATACTTACCGAGAATGGAGCTTCTTTTCTTATTTGTTGTATCCCGAGTTTTAAAACAGTTTTAAGTTATTTTCAATTTTATGTCATAAAAAATGTTTGCCTTTTGTTACCTCTTATCAGCTTGATAACTCGATCGATCAAATGAAAGAAATGGAAGTTAAATAAGGAATAGGAAAATTGGTAAAAGTGGGCGGAGCGTATTTAACAAAACCAATCGGCGCATGTGTGTCAATTACATTCATGTCATTGGATTTTCTCTCAGCGAGTGTTTCCGTACCGTGCATCGATTTGCTGAGATAATGTACTATTACATGTGTTAATTGATGACAACATCAAAATAATAATAATAATAAAAGTAAAGATGATGATGATGATGATGATGATGGTGATGATATTTAATTAATTCTTGACACAATCATTCAATGAATAATTAATTAACTTATTAATTAAAATAGAAAAGTGATTCTTCGTAAATGATCGGTTTTGTCATTTTCAAAAAGAGGGGGTCTTCCTATCATACCCGTGTGATATCAAAGCTGTTTACACCAATGCTTGGGGTTTTTAACACAAAAGAAGGAAACATTGATTTGATGCCCTAAATACACTTAGTTTCAAGGAAATATACACTGAAGTTCTTATGCATAATCACTATAATAATAATAATAATAATAATAATAATAATAATAATAATAATAATATTATTGTTGTTGTTGTTGTTGTTGTTGTTGTTGTTTTCGTTGTTCGGCAAGCGAACTGTCAAACTAATTAAAAGGGTGGGGATGGGGGGGGGGGGGGGGCTCGTTGGCAAAAATACTTAAAACACGATTACGGATCACGGTATCTCTCACATCGCCAATGATCAAATCCCGCTCAGATAGACCCTAATGCGAAAAGGTTTGTCAGTTCGCTTAACGTTTTTTTTTTCTCCAGAAACTACGTCTGTCTTCCATCTTCTCAGAATTGACCGAAGAGAAAGAATATTGACTGGGGCGTAAAACACCATGAATTCACTTCACTCGTAAAGATATTATTTTCTGATATCTATATATGAAGTATCAGAGAGAGCATCTGATAAAACTTGAAAAAGTCAACATTTACACTTAAAAACGCTCTTCTAGTCTAAATCAATATTCTTGTAATCAAAGTTAAGTTTTTAATCTATAGAGGATATTTAAATTATATTGTTTTCAACTTTTATAGGATTTTTGCGAGAAATAATATTTGTAATCTTACTTCTCTGGAAATGCTATTACATTTAAATAATACGAAACTTATTCCATCAGAGTTTTTTTTTTTTTTTTTTTTTTTTTTTTTTTTTTTTTTTTTTTTTTTTTTTTTTGTTATTTTGGTATATTTATATAAAAAAAATATATTATCGTGTATCGTGTATTTTTGTTTGCTAAAACATGGCTTAAGAACTTTAAAATACGATTTTTGGCAAAAGTCAAAACAAACAAGTACACTATTCAATAAAAATGAATTAAGAAAATACAAGGAAAAAGGGTATAAATATTAGGAGCGACTTTAGACGAGCATTTATTTATTTATTAATCTATTTATTTGCTTGTTAATTATTTAGTTAATTTATTTTTCAGTTTAATTATTTATTTTTTTTATTTATTTTTTATTTATCGCAACGTTTTATTTTGGTATCACAACTTTTCATGATATTATCTCGACTTTGTCTTGGAAAGAGTTGAGTAGAGTTGAGTTGAGTAATAATGGTGTTTAACGTCCCAGTCAAGAATATTTCACTTATATCGAGACGTCGCCGTCCCAGTCAAGAATATTTCACTTATATCGAGACGTCGCCGTCCCAGTCAAGAATATTTCACTTCTATCGAGGCGTCGTCAGCTATAGGCCAAGGTGTTGAAATTTTGCCTGTGCATTGCGCTGATGGCATTATACAGCAGGGTTCTTTATCGTACCACGCCTGCCATGACACATGACAATCGAAAGAACCGTGACTTCTATTTCGTTATGCCGAGTGCTTGGTGAAAAAACAGTTACTACCCACTTTCAAGTCTTGGGTCAGACCCGGCCGGGGTTCGAACCCACGACCTTCCACTTACGGAGCGAGCACTCTACCAACTGAGCTACCACAGTGGCATCTTGGAAATACCTTCATTTATTAGTCTGTTTATTTGCTTATTAATTAATTAATTAATTTATTTATTTACAAGTTTCTTTTGAAATTATAAATATATTCTGAGTATAATAACATCCATACTACAATCTGGAAACAGCGGAAATGACATTACAAGTGTTAGAAATCCTGTACGTCTCCATGAGTGGTTTTGTGGTTTTGTTAAAAACGTTTTAATTGTTTCGTGATGTGAATTCTCAACTAGTTCTTAGAAGTGTTTGAATTAGCAGGGAACTCTTTGTTTCGTAAATCTTGGTGTGATCCGAGCAGGGTCCATCGGTATCAAGGCTGTGCTTAGGCATTTATGTGATATATTATTATGTGGAGGTTTACAGATATCGGATACCGAGATTTCTCAGAATGATTTAAATAATGCTTGTTTCCATAGCAACGAAGAAAACATTATACGCAAACAACCGTAGCTCCGGTGACTGTACATGTGTTGTCTTAAATGCGACTGAGTATTATTAGTGTCTCTAACACTATCAGTTCGATTCCCAAATTCCATTTTTTTTTTTAGTGAAACGTCAGTTAACTTTCCAAAGTTCTAAGCCTACCACTTGCTCTCCCCTCCTCCTCCCCTCCCCCCGCCCCACCCTTCATCCATTGTATTCTGATATTCTCCATCAAATGGTGTTTGGTTAAAAACAAATAAACTCGGGACATTTACAACCAATCCAAACATTAAACTAATTTATCGTGATTTTTAAAAATCACTCATTTAAAATGAAACGATGCCAATTTTATTTTTAAAAATACTTGGGTAAATAAAGGATAAATATATGGACATCTACAAGCCGGAGATAGTAAAGTTAATTTTTTCTTCTTTCATTCCTAGAGATTGATTGATTGATTGATTTATTGGGGTTTAACGTCCCAGTCAAGAATATTTCTTATATTGAGACGTCACCAGCTATAGGTAAAGTAGCAGAAATTTTGACCCGTTTGCAGTGCGCTTAGGGCAATGTGAAGGTAGTATTCTTGCGTGCCATGTTTACGGTGACAAGGG
The DNA here is from genome assembly GCA_029721355.1 of Tegillarca granosa. NCBI lineage: Eukaryota > Metazoa > Mollusca > Bivalvia > Arcoida > Arcidae > Tegillarca > Tegillarca granosa. Next base: position 12,591,569 of record CM056606.1, on the reverse strand, counting down.
GCATCTTATATTTTAGGGCCTGGAAAGACTCAGGACTTTCATTTCTTAATGTCAAGAACTTGGTGAAAGAACAGTCAGTACCATTTTCAAGTCTTGGTCAGACCCGGCTGGGTTCGAACCCTGCTCTCCCACATACGAGGCGAGCAGTCTAACTGAGCTACCGTATAAGAGTAGTGTTTTCGAGTGTTTTATGGACTCCCTAGTACAAATGTGTACTCGGGACGAGTTTAATGTGCTAGCTTATGGTTACACTCCGACCCCCTAAAATACAACTGCCGTTGGGTTAACAAGTCAAGAGTCTGTCCCTTTCATTTAAATTGACGTCTAAGAAATAATTTCTTAATTTTAACAGTTTTACGAATGAATATCTCCGGCGTACTGACTGTCATTTAGCACGTTAAAGAAGCCGAGGTTTTGAACCCACGCCCTCCCGCTTTCGTTGCGGACGCTTTACCGCTTTAAGAAAAATGCGGTCATAAGTAAACAGAGAACCTTGCCCTCGTCTAAAAATATAACTGACGTTATTATTACACGTCATTAAAAATAATTAAAGAAAATATTTTAGGTAAAGTGAAGTGTTCGATAGATCAAATTTTCAAATTTTGTATTTTGTTCTGTCAATAATGACTTCATTTGGAAAAAAAAAAAACAATTGTCAATGCGATTTAATGGGTATCGGATGTATCAATGTCTGAGCATGTAGGCGTTGTTTTGAAATAAGTGAAGATTAAATATATTCTCTCTTTAAAAAAAAAAAAAAAAAAAAAAAAAAAAAAAAAAAAAAAAAAAAAAAAAAAAAGATCATCTGTCGTCTTCGAAATATATTATGCTGTGTATTCCACTGCCGATGGTACCTGCTGGTGTTTTACTTCACATCGGGGAATTAATCTCGTGGTAACACAACATATTGCGACATCAGGTGTTACCGCCGCTGCTCGGGTTCGAACTCTTAAATGGGGAATTTAGCTCATGATGCTCGCTTTTATTTCTGCATCTTAAGATCTTAAAAGATAAGTCCAGGTCGCATTTTACCAAACATTTATTTCCAACCTCACATCGTAAGTCAATATATACAGTATAATATTCAAATAAAATTACTTTTCGTTAGAATAATTTTTGAACAATATAAAATGAAAACGCGATATACAATTAGAATGAAACGCGTACAATAATAAAATTCAACTGAGTGTCTCCCAATTATTAAGTATAAGAAACATTTGAATTGATTTAAATAGAATCAGAATAAACTATTGTTATTATTATTATTAAGTTAATTAACCGATAAGGATTTTAATTTATTAAAACACAATTACTTTTAAACTAAATATTTCCAAACATTTGAATTTAGATAGATTTTAGACACGAATTTAACAAACCTTAAAAGATAAGTCCAGGTCGCATTTTCCCAAACATTTATTTCCAACCTCACATCGTAAGTGAGGATGGACGGCCTGGTCACATATTAAAAAGCGACCCTGGACAGTCTTGACGCGTGATTAGCGTGGCTCAACATTAATTAGCATTTCCTTCTTAATTGCTTAACAAATATGAGAATTAACTCAATACAAAGGTTTGTGCGCGTTAATTGACACATGTTCCTAAATTTTCCATTTGGCCTAAAGGTTGAAATCACCTTACTTCTTGAGAAGTTTATTTTACTGATTACCAAATTTGAACATCAGAATACCGAACACCATACGTTTCCGTCTTAGCTAATTACTGGCTGTACAAAGTTAATTTTTGTAAAAACAAATTGCTTAACCAAATTTTACTTAAAAATACTAAAGAAAACTTGTAACTTTATATGTTTGAAACTTTAAATAACAATTTTGACTTTACAATTATTTATCTAAATATTAAATAAAACTTATCTAAATGATATATTTTAATAATAGAATTTAAAACTTTTCTTTACTTCAAAATTAATAAACTTTGCTAAATCCTTTTTCATGATCAACGTTATTTATTTATTTATTTATTTATTTATTTATTTATTTATTTATCAAAATACATTCATTTTTACACCATTACAAATAGAACATAAAAATTTGCAGATGGGTTAGAGACAAAAAATACCCTTTTTACGAATCAACAAAGGGATCTGCCTTTTAGTGGACCATTAAAGTATCTAGCAAAACATTTACAGCTTTATTAAGTTTTTCAACTCTCTCTCTCTCTCTCTCTCTCTCTCTCTCTCTCTCTCTCTCTCTCTCTCTCTCTCTCTCTTTTGATTTTCTATATTTAAAAAAAAACAACTTTTAATTACGATCCGTGAGATTCATTTTCTAAAATTTCATTCCTATTAGCTGTAAAAAAAACGGAATTCTCTAACGGGTTGGTCAATGTTTAACGATGATTATTATGAGCTTGGAGCATGCGCAGGGATGTACGGAAATTCCAATAAATCGAAGGTGAAAACTGAAAAATTGTGTTAATTGTCCATTAATATCCAAATGTATTTGCAATGGTGTTATGTATCCCTTATTAAGTCACAAATGACAAATTCAATGAAGTTTTGTGTTTAATTTATCGCATTTCACCGTTTTGTAAGTTTTGTTTAAATGACCCGGTTTTTTATGACGTAACAATGTTCTAATATTAGGTCCCACATGCTAAATCTCGCTGGGAAATTATTGTTATTTCTGCATTTATTCGTTTAAACTATAAGTTGTCATATAAAAGCATAGTCAATAAAAATCGTTCTGAACGTATTATTGATAGTGAAGACATATGCAAAGAATAACTCCCTTAATTGTCAGTGAAGGGACATTGATCTTTTGACATATGATTGAAGACATGTCTATCTAGCGATAGAGTATATACAAATAATAATAGTGATAATAATAATAATAATTTTATTTTATTTATATTTTTTTTTGAATTTATTTATATTTTTGCACGAACATCGCACTTCTTATTAACTATTTGATGATCCTGTTTAATATTATCAAAAGAAGAAGAGGAGGGAGAAAAAAAGGAGAAGTAGAAGAGATGAATAAGAAAAAAAAAAAAAAAAGATGATGACGATGATGACGACGACGATGATGATGATGACGACGACGGCAATGATGATGACGACGATGATGAAGAGTATTCTTCCTTAAACTTCTCATTTCAAGCAATTCAAACTGGAAAGCCAAAATTCCCTGACCATCAACAATCATTTGATGAAGGAAAATTAACTGAGAGCAATTTTTCGTATTTGAAATAAATGTAATTTAAATAATTCATTCATTATGAATTCACAGTCTTTTCTTAACCTTGAGAAATTTGGTGGATTTTACAAAAACTGAACCATTATTCTAATGCCGACCGAGAGAGAGAGAGAGAGAGAGAGGGGGGGGGGATAATGGACTGAGGGGTCTGGGATGTTTATCAGCGACATTATGGGCGAGTGTACTAGCAATCTAAAGGTCACCATAAGTTCGTACCAGTACCATGTCGATCAGAAACACTTGCACACTCATGGTCCACTTGATTTTGTGTCAAAAATTATCTTGGTTATTTACAGAAACAAGAATTCCACGGATTTATATGTCGTGCCTGGTTAGTTTTTGATCGAGTAGAAAATAAATTACTTAAACATAAACTTTCACATTTTGACATGTCGCAGCCACCACCGACGACACAGGAAAAAGTAACGCCTATGTCTGGCCTTATAGCGATGTCAGGTTCGACAAAAATTGTTCCTCACAGATGCACGGTTGACAAATTACTGATTTGACGTAAAACAATACGCAATCAACTATTATCGAGTAAAGGAGTGGAGTGGAGTGGAGTGGAGTAGTTGTGTTTTACGTCTCAGTCGAGATTCTTTCACTTATTTCGAGGTGGTCAGTTCTGGAATGGTGGAGGAAACCGGAGTACCTGGAGAAAACCACCGACCTTTGACAAGCGAACTGACAAACTTTCTCGCACAAGGATTTGTCCAGAGTGGGATTCGAACCCAGGTGGTGAGACCCCTGTGATCCGTAAGTGAGCGCTTCAGACCACTTGGTCATCTTAGTTAAGATGTTTTCCGATATAAAAACAGAGTTTATGGATTCTATTTCTCCTTTTATTTTTAATGTGACTGTCTTCTTTTGAATTGCATCTAATGCAGCTTTGCCTTGATAAATTGTCCGACATTTACATGGTTAAAGGGAGGCAAATCTTGACCTTACATTGCAATAGGAACATTGCTTGGCCTTTTCAGTTGTACCTCACAAATTGTCATATCTCATCTTTTTGTGCCTTTCACAAAATAATAATTAAAAAAAACAACTAAAGTTTGAAATTTAATTTAATTTTGTTAATTACAATGAAAGACTTGTGGGTGGTCATTTTTTAAAGAAATTTATGAATTATCAGTAATCTTTCCAACTCCTGATGATATTTTATTTCTATTTTTCTGAACAAAATTATGATTAAATCTTTTGTATGATTCCTGAGTTTATATCTGAAATTGAACTTCAATTCAATCACATTGCTAAACCACCTGAAATTAAAAGAAAAATACAAGTCACCTTTGTCTTAATGCTCATCTGAAAATATAGTTAAATATCTTTTGCAGTTGTTCAATAGATTATTTTGTTGAGGTTTTCATGTTTTAGGCGAAACTGACATGAGCATGGCACAGCTAAAGTATCTAAGGTCTAGCTATACTGTAAATGATTTCTAAATATTGTAAAGAGGCTGTTACATAGTGTCCAAATTCAAAGACCAACTGCCGAAGAAAATCACTAAACGTCAGCAAGTTACAAACTTTCTTACACCAGAACCTACCTTAGCGGGATTTGAACCTTGACAGACATTAGCACTTTGATCTGTAAGTGCATGCTTAAGACCACTTGGTACTAATGTATCTTTTACATTATACTAGCTGCGAATAGCTGCAATATTGTTGATGGGGGGGGGGGTGGATAAAAAAAGTCACAGATGAATGATAAACAGGAAACCAACGCAATAGCTCAGATGAGCTTTTAACCTTTTAAAAATGTCTGCCCTTTATATAAAATTGATAAGCGACAGTTCAAGGAGAAGGGCAAATCAAGCTGCTGTTGCTAAATCATACAACAATGGCTCCATTGAACTCAATGCCCAAAAAAAAAAAAAATCCAGGAATCTTTTCAACAGTGTTTGAAATTATTATTATTATTATTTTTTTTAATTTACAATGTAGGATTTTAGTTAGAAATTATGCATTTATATGCCAGGATTTTGTTATAAAAACGTTAACTAATGTCATCATCAATTGTGACAAAATTTTAAAATAAATCAAAATTGAATAATTTGGAGTTTGGGATTAGTACATGTGTATATGTATCATAGATTGATTTGTCCTTCTCTTGGACTGAAGTTAATTGTATTTTTACCTGTGACTTCAAAACAGGCACCTGTGACATAGCTACTCCTATCTGAAGCTAAAAATGCACACACTTCCGCTACCTCTGTAAAAACATAAATGAGTTTCCATAAGCAGTGTTCAATCCTGAACTGCAGTTATTTAAATATTCTCAGATAGAATTTATTAAACTTTTTGATACAAGTGATATTTATAGACATGTCCTATCTCACATTATAAACAATAAAAGCAAGTACTGTTAATTCAGAATTTTTCATATTTATTTTCTAGAGAAAAAAAGATGCAAAAATAATTTTTTTTTTTTTTGGATATTTTATTTTTATTATATTTATTTATTTACACATCCAAAAAACGTGAAAATAAATGTATGCCAATAAATGTACATGTATCTTGAAATAACATGTACATGTACAGTTCTAGGAGAAAAACTGATATAAGAATTTACCCGATTTACAGAAATACAAAAAGCAAACAATTATACTAAATACTCAACCAAGATTTTGGAGAAGAGTAGAGACAGTCCTACTTTTTTTTTTTGGAGGGTAGTGAGAATGAAACAAGAGTACAAGATTCAGCTGAGTTGAGTTGAGTTATAGTGTTTAACTACCCAGTCAAGAATATTTCATTTATATTGAGACATCACCAGCTATTGGCAGAAATTTTGCCTGTGTGTTAGGCTTATGGCATTATACAGCAGGGTTCTTTATCTTGCGATGACCACCATGACAAGTGACCTTGTTTATTTTAAGTCCATATCCGAAAGAACCATAACTTTCATTTTGTAAAGTCGAGTGCTAGGCAAAAAAACAGTCACTACCCACTTCAAGTCTTGGGTCAGACCTGGTTGGGGTTCGAACCCATGACCTCCCACTTACAGGGTAAAAGATTAAACACCTTAAAGAAACTTTCAATCTGACAGTAAAAATCTAAATTATTTGTAATATTGATTCAATTTTATATAGCATATGTCATTAATGGAGGCAGAAATCAAACAATTACTTTTTTCTTTTTTTTTTTTTTTTTTTGGGGGGGGGGGGGGTTTGGGTTAAAATTTCACGACTATACAATTTAAAAACTTTTGCTGTGGAGACAGTTTTCTGGAATTGAGTTTTGTGAAGATTAATACAATTAGGGGGCCATGGTAATTAAATTTTTTAAATTTAAATTACAGAATACAATCATGATTTTTTCCTATCAAGGAAAAACAGGGAAGATTTATCAACCAATGAAATTTGTGATTTTTACAGAATTTTGATTTTGATAAAGTCTATTAAGTGCTTTAATAGACAACATCAAAGTGTGTACAATTTGGTAAGTACATTAAGACAGAGACTCCCATTGACTGCTTAGTGGTAAAGCCTATGTTTGGAAAAGAGGCAATTTTGTCAAGATCATATTTAAATAAGTGATACATGTCACATTATGGCCTATCCCTTTTTACACATATATATATATGAGTCAATTAATAAGAAATTCAAGAACAAATTTACTCAACACTAATTCAAGATTAAAAAGAAGGGAAGAGGTGGACCCACAATCCAATTACTGTTTATACATGTGTATGAATGATATAATAATTATATAATTACTGTAAACATACTAATTTTAGCGTGTATGCATCTTAGCGCAATTGATATTCTTGACTAGTTCACATGGATTTAAATTAGTGCAAAACAACTTTTCAGAAACAGACTATAAGTCAAAACATGTATTTAAGAGGTGTATTTAAATTAGCGCTTCTGTCCTAGCATGAAAATCGCTAAAATTAATACACTGCTAAAATTAGTATGTTTACCGTATTTTGTAATTTTGATCTACTTTGCAGTCAATGTAACACTATAATAAATGTCATAATTAGAGAGGAATGGAGTGAAATAATGGTGTTTTATTTCCCAGTTAAAGTTTCATTAAGGCTGACAGTTTTGGGATGGTCAAAGTACCCTTGGAAAACCACTAACCATTGGCAAGCAAAATAAACATTCTCGCCCTAGGAAATGTCCAGTGGGGTCATTATTTGATGCAGAAACTAAAAAATGATTACATTTCGATTAAGCATAAGAGTGCATATGATGACCACACTATAGTATGTTTAATTTCCACAAATTTAAAATTACTAGCAGCAAAATTTCCAAAATTCGTGAAAATATAGTCTTTTTTTAAAGTATTTTTAACAAATTTGCTAAAATAGGTTACTTTTTAAAAGAATTTTTCAAAAATCAGTACCCAATGGTAATTCTGGCTACCAGGAATAGAAACATAGGCATGTACAATTTTTTCACACATATCACAGCAATCACTTCTTCGATGGTTGAGGATGATGGAGTAACCAGTGAAAACCAGTAAAATTTGACATGGAGATGAAGACAACAAAGTTATGAATCATACCCTCAGGTTTTCCTAGTCTAGTCATTGGTATCAACATCTGTGTCATCTGTATTAGATGTTCAGGCACAGCAGCTGTCATTGGAGTTTCTATAAAACCAGGCAATATAGCATTAACTCGTATTCCAAACCTGAAATGAAATGTATCATGAGGACATCAAATCCTGCAAATTCAGTCAATCAAGTAAAACATTACAATAATAATAATAATAATACAAATGTTATTATAATAGTAAACTATGTAACCGTAATAATAATACATGTAACAACAATAATAAAAAAAAAAAAAAAATTAAAAAAAAAAAAAAAAAAAAAAAAAAAATTGAATATCCTCAAACTTCTTTGGTAATCTTGAAGCTTACATTTATCTTAATCTTGGATTAACCTTTAAGATGGTAAAATGTATTAGTTAGTATTGACCTATAGCTGGTGATGTCTCGATAAAAATGAAATATTCTTGACTGGGACGTAAAACCCAATTAAATAAAAAAAATAAAATAAACAGGATTTACTATACAGACAGGTGGTCTTTATATAGAGGCTGTAGAAGGAACAGGATTCACTGTACAGACAGGTGGTCTTTATACAGAGGTGGTGGTAAGATCAGGATTGAATATACACAGTTGGTCTTTATAGAGGTGGTGGTAGGAATAGGATTTACTGTACAGACAGGTGGTCTATATACAGAGTTGTTTGTAAGAATAAGATTTACTGTACAGACCTGTGGTCCTCATAAAGAGGTGATGGTTAGATCGGTATTCACTGTACAGACATGTGATCTCTATACAGAGGTGGTGGTAAGATCAGGATTAACTAGAGAAATGGTGGTCTTTATACAGAGGTGGAAGTTGGAACAAGATTAACTGTACAGACTTGATCTCTATACAGAGATGGTGGTAAGAACAGGATTCACTGTAGAGACAGGTGGTCTTTATACAGAGGTTGTAGTAGGAACAGGATTTACTGTACAGACAGGTGGTCTTTATACAGAGGTTGTAGTAGGAACAGAATTTACTGTAGAGACAGGTGGTGGTCTCTATACTGTACAGAGGTGGTGGTAAGAGCAGGATTTACTGTAGAGACAGGTGGTGGTCTCTATGACAGAGGTGGTGGTAAGAACAGAATTTACTGATAGACAGTTGGTCTTTATACAGAGGTTGTAGTAGGAACAGGATTTACTGTAGAGACAGGTGGTTGTCTCTATACAGAGGTAGTGGTAGGAACAGGATTCACTGTAGACAGGTGGTGGTCTCTATACTGTACAGAGGTGGTGGTAAAAGCAGGATTTACTGTAGAGACAGGTGGTGGTCTCTATGACAGAAGTGGTGGTAAGAACAGAATTTACTGATAGACAGTTGGTCTTTATACAGAGGTTGTAGTAGGAACAGGATTTACTGTAGAGACAGGTGGTTGTCTCTATACAGAGGTAGTGGTAGGAACAGGATTCACTGTAGACAGGTGGTGGTCTCTATACTGTACAGAGGTGGTGGTAAAAGCAGGATTTACTGTAGAGACAGGTGGTGGTCTCTATGACAGAAGTGGTGGTAAGAACAGAATTTACTGATAGACAGTTGGTCTTTATACAGAGGTTGTAGTAGGAACAGGATTTACTGTAGAGACAGGTGGTTGTCTCTATACAGAGGTAGTGGTAGGAACAGGATTCACTGTAGACAGGTGGTGGTCTCTATACTGTACAGAGGTGGTGGTAAAAACAGGATTTACTGTAGAGACAGGTTGTGGTCTCTATACTGTACAGAGGTGGTGGTAAGAACAGAATTTACTGTAGAGACATGTGGTGGTCTTTATACAGAGGTGGTGGTAAGAACAGAATTTACTGTAGAGACATGTGGTGGTCTTTATACAGAGGTGGTGGTAAGAACAGGTTTAACTTACAGACATGTGATATCTATACAGAGGTGGTGGTAAGAACAAGAATCACTGTACAGACGTGATCTCTATACAGAGGTGGTGGTAAAAACAGGATTAACTGTACATACATGTGATCTTTATACAGAGGTGGTGGTAAGAATAAGTTTAACTGTACATACATGCGATCTTTATACAGAGGTGGTGGTAAGAACAGGATTAACTGTTCAGACAGGCGATATCTATACAGAGATGGTGGTTAGATTGGGATTTAAAGAACAGGATTTAATGTACAGACAGATAATCTTTATACAGAAGTGGTGGTGAGAACAGGATTTATATGTAGAGAATGGATAAATGTAGTTTTATGTTCCAGACAAGAATGTTACACTTATATTGAGGTGGTCAGTTCAGGAATGGGGGAGGAGACTGGAGTGCCCAGAGAAAACCACTGACCTTCGACAAGCAAACTGACAAACTTTCTCACACTAGAATCCGCCAATGTGGTATTCAAACCTAGTCTGTGAGAGGCAATGTGATCCATAAGCATACATAGTGTGGTGATTTCACTGTAAAGACGTGTAGACTTTCTATATAGAGGTAGAAAGGGTTATAGAGAGATGGCCTATATACAGATTTGTTGGTCAGAACAGGTTTAGGCATACATATCTTTACTTTGCTAGTTCTTTAGCAGCAGACTTTGTAAGTCCTATAACTCCAGCCTTCGAAGCAGCATAGTTTGTCTGTCCCATGTTACCAATCTGAAAAAAAAACAGGTTTTAATACAACTCTTATAGTATATCAGCAGCAAAGTTTGTCCGTCCCATGTTACCAATCTGAAAAAAAAAACAGGTTTTAATACAACTCTTATAGTATATCATCCGTCTATTGATACCAAAAATAAAACCAGATTTAAATGCCACATTTATCAGTATACCACCTGTCCAATGATAAATGATACCGAAAATTAAACCAGGTTTAAATGCCACTCCAATAGTATATTGTCTGTCTAATGATACCAAAAATAAAACCAGATTTAAATGCCACTATAAAAGTATACCACCTGTCCAATTATAAATGATACCAAAAATGAAACCAGGTTTAAATGCCACTCTAATAGTATATTGTCTGTCTACTGATACCAAAATTAAAACCAGAATTAAATGTCACTCTAATAGTATATTGTCTGTCTATTGATACCAAAAATGAAACCAGGTTTAAATGTCACTTTAACAGTATACCACCTGTCCAATGATAAATGATACTAAAAATGAAACCAGGTTTAAATGTCACTTTAACAGTATACCACCTGTCCAATGTTAAATGATACCAAAAATGAAACCAGGTTTAAATGTCAATTTAACAGTATACCACCTGTCCAATGATAAATGATACCAAAAATGAAACCAGGTTTAAATGCCACTCCAATAGTACACCTAGTACACCACCTGCACAATCTGTAAACAATGAAACCAGGTTTTAATGACTCTACAATAGTTAGCTACCTACTCAATGCTAAATATAGGTAAATTAAATGATAAAACCAGATTTTAAGGTCACATCATTAGTACAACACTTGCACAATCTGTAAATAATGAAACCAGGTTTTAATAACCCTGCAATAGTATACAACCTATTCAATGCTACCTATAGCTAAAGTAAATGATAAAACAAGGTTTTAAGGCCACTCCAATAGTACAACACCTGCAACATCTGTAAACAATGAAACCTGGTTTTAACGACTCTGCAATAATTCACTTCCTATTCAATGTTACATACAGGTAAGATAAATGATAAAACCAGGTTTTAATACCACTCCAAAAGCACACCATCTGTTCACTTGCTGAAGGACAATGGTTTTCTCCAGTCACTCAGGTTTCCTCCACCACCCCTGAACTGATTGCCTTGATACAAGTGAAAGAATCTTGACTTGGGCATGAATGAAACAACATTTCTCACCTCAAATTAAATTTACTTTTTCAAAAGTCAGAAGAAATCCTGATGAATAACAAAAAAAAAAAGTAAAAAAAAAAAAATAATAATAAATAATAATAAATAATAATAATTTAAAAAAAATAATAATAATAATTTAAAAAACTACCTTGCCTACAATACTAGAAAAGTTCACTATTGATCCACCCTGTGTTTTGGTTTCAACTAAGGCTTGTGTTACAGCTTTGTTGATCAGATAAGTTCCCTGTATGTAGTATACAAAAAAAAAAAAATCAATATCAAAGATATATATATATATACAGTTTATATAGTCTTACATGCTACCTAGTCTCACTTCAGCCATAACCCAGTCTCACTATTTACTTCGTATATTTGAGGTCTGAGTTCAACCCCAGCTGTGTCTGACCAAGACTTGACAATTGGTAGTGATTGTTCTTTCGTCAAGCACTTGGCATTTAGAAATGAGTCATGGGGTCCTTTGGAGAAGACTTTAAAACTGGATGCCCATGTCACTGCAAGGTGTGACATCTTAAAGAATCCTCCCTACACATTGCCCTAACCACACTGCAAAAGATCAAAATTTCTGCCAACCACACTGCAAAAGGTAAAAATTTCTGCCACTTAACCTATAGCTGATGACATCTTGATATAAGTGAAATATTCTTGACTGGGAAGTAAAGCAAATCAAATCACTATTTATAAGCAATGACATAGAGTGGAGTGGAGTAATGGTGTTATATGCCCCAGTCAAGATTTTTTTTCACTTATTTTAAGGCAGTCAGTTCTGGGATGGTGGAGGAAACCAGAGTGCCTGGAGAAAACCAACAACCTTCGGCAAGCAAACTGACAAGCTTTTTCACACTAGGATCTGTCCCGAATGGGATTCTAACCCAGGTGGTGAGAGGTGCTGTGTTGCGTAAGCACGCACTTTAGACCACTCAGTCACAGAGACCCCCTGATGACAAAAAGGCACATAATATGTTGTGTTACATCAATGTTGATGGACTTTCAGATCTTATTTAAAATTGCATTAATGGACTAAATTTTGTTTCCTCATTTTATACTGACTCTAATAATATTCCAAAATTTTATAAGCCTAGGTAACCAGTTGGTTTGTGAAATTTGGTATCTTATTTGTGTTACTTTAATATTATTATTATTATTATTGTAATGTTACTTTAATAATATTATTATAATATATATATATATATATAATTAATTGATTGTTACTATTATTTTTATTATTATTATTATTATTATTATTATTATAACAACAACATTGTTTATCAATAATCACTACATTTTTATTGAACATTTGGGATCTCTTTTATATATCTTATGCTTTTTAAGGCTCACATGGAACATACCAAAAATCAAGACAGCCTTACATCTAGATAATACCATCTCATCCCCTCCAAACAGTCAAGGATCCCGTTAATCTATATAGCCAGAAAATGAACTTACTTTAAGGTTGACATTTATCACTTTATCAAAATTTTCATCCGTCATTTTTAACATATATGCATCTCGTGTAATTCCAGCAGAGTTGACAGCAATGGTTGGTATTCCATTAAAAGTTTTCTTTACATCAGCCATTAAACTGTAAACAGATTCTGATGATGAAACATCTACTTCAAATGCTTTGTGTTCACCTGTAACAAATCACACAGGACATTAATATTAATGTCAAATTTATTCTCAGTTTTTTTTTTTTTTTTTAAATATTTGCCTGATGGCAAAAACATTTTTAAATGAATATATCATGTTTGTTTGGTTGAATTTTTGTTTAACATTGAATCAACAATTTTTCAGCTATTACTAATGAGTCAATTTTTTCAGCTATTCCCTATGAGTCACCATTAAGTCAATTTATTCAGCTTTTCCCATAAATTCATCATAAAGTCAAGTTTTTCAGCTATTCCCAATGAGTCACCATAAAGTCAATTTTTTTTATATATTCTCAATGAGTCACAATTAAGTCCATTTTTTATCTATTCTGAATGAGTCACCATTAAGTCAATATTTCAGCTATTCCCAATGAGTCACCATAAAGTCATTTTTTTTTTATATATTTTCAATGAGTCACAATTAAGTCCATCTTTTATCTATTCCTAATGAGTCACCATTCAGTCAATTTTGAGCTATTACCAATGAGTCATCATTATGTCAATTTTTTCAGCTATTCTAGATGAGTCACCATTAAGTCAATTTTTCAGCTATTCTCAATGAGTCACCATTAAGTCAATTTTTCAGCTATTACCAATGAGTCACCACTAAGTCAATTTTTTCAGCTTTTCCCAATAAGTCATCATTAGGTCAATTTTTCAGCTATTCCAAACGAGTCACCATTCAGTCAATTTTTTTTATATATTCTCAATGAGTCACCACTAAGTCAATTTTTCAGCTATTACCAATGAGTCACCATTAAGTAAATTTTTCAGCTATTACCAATGAGTCACCACTAAGTCAGTTTTTTCAGCTATTTCCAATGAGTCACCATTAAGTCAATTTTTCAGCTATTACCAATGAGTCACAATTACATCAATTTTTTCAGCTATTCTCAATGAGTCATTATTAAGTCAATTTTTTAGCTATTCCCAATGAGTCATTATTAAGTCAATGTTTTCAGCTATTCTCAATGAGTCACCACTAAGTCAATTTTTTCAGCTATTCCCAATGAGTCACCATTAAGTCAATTTTTCAGCTATTACCAATCAGTCACAATTACATCAATTTTTTAGCTATTACCAATGAGTCACCATTAAGTCAATTTTTTAAGCAATTCTCAATAAGTCACCATTAAGTCAAGTTTTGGGTCAAACCCACAGTAGTGAAAAATATCTCTGATTTGAGCTCCAATGCAATAACCAATTTGCCACCTTCACATCCTTCTTTACAGAGAAGTATATCCAATAAGATTTTTTTTTTTTTTTTGGGGGGGGGGGGGTACTAGTGTGATTTTATGGTAACCTTTTTTTTCACCTCTTTTTTTCTACTGATTTTTTTTCTATATTTTAAATTTTTTAAAATTATTTTTGTTTTAGTTTTTTTTAATTATTTGTTCCCTTATTGATTAAAAATTTGTATAAAAAATGGCTATCTGACTACATTTTTCTAAGTTAAGTAATAATGATACAGGACTTTAATTAGGTATTACAGATGATTCATTATTTATTATTATTATTATTTATTATTATTAATGCTATTATTACTATTATTTTACTCCTGGGAAATATATTTGACTTCCGATGTTTAGGAAAAATCAGTTTCGATTTTATGATTTAACTCTTGAGATTTTGGAGAAAGTCATTTTGATTATACCCCTTAAATGTCAAAGGTCAAATGAAAAACCCGACTTCAAATTTCAATGATTTTAAAGTCGGTTATTGTGAATCAAGATATCAAAGTACCAAACTTGTATCAAGGTTGCAATTTTGATTTTACCTTTTTGGCCTTTGGTAACCAAGTGGTCTAAAGTGTGCATTATGGATCACAGTGTTTCTCACCACCTAGGTTCAAATCCCGCTCGGGCGGATCCTCGTGTAAAAAAGTTTGTCAATTCATGGGTACCACATGTATGCACAATTTAAAGCAAAAATAAATAGCATACCAGTATTTTAATTTCATCAAATAAAGATGAAATCATCAAAAATACAAGTAATATGTAGACAATTTATAATTTACAATAAAAGTACATCATGTATTGGGAGGGTTTCAAAATTCCCCAGGGCCAAGGTCCGGGACCTTTTGATTTTACTTTGGGACCCCTGGAAATTTTACTTTAAAAGTCCGATGGACCATTTTTTTTGTTAAGACAATTTTTAGAATGCTATTTCTTTGAAAATTAAAACAGTCTTAAAATTACTTAGTTTACTGCAATTTGTGAAAGTTGTTCTTGTCTGATCGTTTTTGGAAACAAAAATATAACGTGCAGCTGCTTTGACAACAGTAAAACTTAAGTGTTTGTTAGTTGTATATGATATATTTGTTTAATCAAGAATATAAACAAAGTTGATCAACATGAGTTTATTCAATTTTGGCACAGATGGACCTTCCAGTGCTGATATGGGACCTCCCAATGTTAATTTGGGACCTACCAAAAATGAAGACAAAAAGACCTTGACCTATCATTGTGAAATGAAATATAATTTTGAACCCCAGATTGGTCTTCTTTGAATCCCACTTTGGCAGAGTATAAGAAAGTTTTTTTTGCCAAAAGATGGTGGTCTTCTCCAGATTTCTGTTTTCCTTTTCCATCCAAGAACTGATAGCTTGATACAAGTGAAAGAATCTTGTCTGGGGCATTAAACAGCAATTATCTTTTTACAGATTTCTAATAAATTTCAACTTTGACTCTTTACAGTTACAAAAAAATTTACTTCAAGTTTAAGAAATGATGGCCTTGATTTTTATTAACAAATGTAACATGTATTATGGCAGTAATTCAAGGCAAACGAGATGGCTTCAGTTTTAAAGGTCTTGACAGAGTATCAGTAGATGAGTGTTTGAAAGTATGCACTTATGTATCATGGTACCTAGGTCTCATTGCCTAGGACTGAATCGCACTATGGAGTATGTGAGAAAATCTGTCACTTTGCTTGCTGAAAAGTTGCTGGTTTACCCAAGGTACTCCTGGT
The DNA here is from genome assembly GCA_029721355.1 of Tegillarca granosa. Classification (NCBI taxonomy): domain Eukaryota; kingdom Metazoa; phylum Mollusca; class Bivalvia; order Arcoida; family Arcidae; genus Tegillarca; species Tegillarca granosa. The sequence goes on along the minus strand of CM056606.1, from coordinate 12,575,387 downwards.
TTCTCCACCATAAAATAAAGATATGCTAAGATATATGTGGAAAAAAATTGTGGTGTAAAAAGCCATCACACGACTCCAATTCACTAAATGAAGTAATATAAATGTGACAAGAAAAGAATCCTATCTTACTTATTTTGCTACACTAAAAAATAATGAGTTATAAAGAGGTAACCATTGCAATCTCTTCTTCTCACAGCTGTCAACACCACTGTAATAGCTCAGTTGGTTTAGTGCTCGCTCCGTAAGTGGAAGGTCATGGGTTCCAGCCCTGACCGAGTCTGACCCAAGACTTAAAAGTGGGTAGTGATTGTTTGTAAGCACTCATTTCAAAATGAAAGTCATGGTTCTTTCAAATGAGAACTTAAAAACAACGAGGTCTCATGTCATGGCAGGCATGGTACGGTAAAGAACCCTGCTGTATCAGGCCATCAGCGCTATGCACAGGCAAAATTTCTGCACTTTCACCTATAGCTGGCAACGTCTAAATATAAGTGAAATATTCTTGACTGCGAAGTTAAAAACCATTACTTAACTCAACTCACAGCTGTCAACAAACTGAGAACAAAAATCTAAATACTGTTCAAAATACATTGGGGCAGTGAATACACTGATGGCAGCAGATCTATGAATTTAAAAAAACTTCCCAGTCCAGGTAAAGGTGTAGCAAAAAAAAAAAAGAATGAATGAATGAATGAATGAATGAATGAATGAATGAATGAATGAGTGAGTGAACAAACAAACAAATAAATAAATAAGAAAACTATCAAGCTTATAAGATTAATGGATCAATTGAGAATTTTACAATCAATGGCCACTAGGCTGTTGTCCAGTAATTTTAAATGCTGATCTTGCTAATTAGGATCTGATATTGTATTCAACAAACCTTTAGAAATTGATCTGACGGTTTCTTCAGCATTTTTATGGTTAATGTCTACAACAGCTATAGAGGCTCCCTCCCTGGCTAAAACCTGGCACACAGCTCTCCCTATACCACTCCCACCTCCTGAAAATTAAAATTCAAAGTTTACTACACGTGGTGGACCAGGCTTGATAGGTCACAAGTTACTATCAGTCCATAACTGTTTGTCATACACATTTTTGGAGAACAAAAATTCCATATTTAAACAAAATCATTCAAAAATATCAAAAATCCATGTAAGATTTACTGACTTAATAGGGAAATATAACCAGACTTATTCAAAAAGTTTCTTTAATTCTGTGCATATAACAATTTTTTAATGTTTTCAACAAGATAACAAATTCACTATGTCCAAAATATCCCTTATGCACCTCCTAGTTTTCCATTTAAGCTATGTTGTCATGATTGAATATTTATGATGATCACCCCTTGAAAAAACTGAACAACAATAACACCCAATTATCAACTTATGGCTCTTTCCTACACTTTTCTAATTGAAATAAATAATCAAAATTTTTTAAACTATAATCTTTTGCATCTTTGGACATCAATTTCTTTTAAATTCAACACCATGTAGTAAGGTAATGTGATTTGCATAATAATTTATTTGACTTTTATTAACCTTAAAATACTCTGATGTAATCTTGGGTGAGGCCCAAGTGTATCATCGAAGTCATTAAATTTCAGCTTTTTTTTCCCCAAAATCTGCTCTATGTACAGAAGAATTCAGAGAAGATTTTTTAATTTAAAAATAGAATTTGGTTAGGTTAATGTTTTTTAAATCAATCTTACTGTTATTTTAAAGAGGAAAGTTTTTAATAAAAGAAATATCTAGAAAAAACCATGTGACAAACAATTATGGACCAATAGTTCAGTTTTGCTTTTATTCATAGGGTCCTGGTTTTGAGTGCCAATAAGTCACTTCATTTTCCCCATTTAATTTTCTGCTACATTTGGGCACTTGTCTGAGTCTGTGAAGTGGCCAACCAATAGGGTGGTCACAGGGTACAATCTGGTGGTTAACATTTAATGTAGTCAAGCCAAAAAAAAAAAAAAAAAGATGTTGAGGAATGTTGTAAACTGGGTTTGATAGGTGGCTCAGCTGGAAGGGTATTCCACTGGTATTGGAAAGGTCCCATATTCAAGTCCCTCTTTGGCAGCTACAATTTTTCCTCTTCCTCTTACACATAATTCAGAAAGAATTTTTCAGAGAACATGACCAGCAAATATTTTTTTTAAAACAAAGTAATACAAATTCTCACATTAAGCAGATTCAGAATTTTCAATAAAAGGGGTTCTGAAAAAATCAGATATATATTTGAGGTAAAGAAGATGCTTCTGGTTCACAATGCCTCTCACCATCAGTAGTGGTTTTCTCTGGAAACTCTCGTTTTCTCCATAATACCAAAAAATATCACCTCAATATAAGTGAACAGGTCTTAAAGCTGCATTAAGTTTTTCAATTTTCTGAATTTTTTTTTTATTTTTCTCAAAATGTATTTTTAAAAAATAGATAACTTCTAATCATGATCCGTGACATTCATTTTCTAAAATTTCATTACTTTTAGCTTTAAATAAACAGAATCCTCCAACGGGTTGGTCAATGTTTAACAATGATTATTATTTGCTTGGAGCATGTGCACAGATGTACAGGTTTTCCAATTAATCGAAGGTGAAACCTGACAAATTGTATGAACTGTCCATCATTAATATCCAAATGTATTCACAATAGTGTTACGTATCCCTTCCAAAGTCAAAAATGAAGATTTTAATGAAATTCTGTGTTTAATTTATCGTATTTCACCATTTTGTAAGATGTTTTAAATTACCCTTTTTATGACGTAATCATGTTCTAAAATAAGATCCAACAGTCTACATCTCCCTGGGAAATTATTGTTATTTCTGTATTTAATCAAGCTTTTATCGTTGAAATAAATGTAACATTGTTCATTGGGAACATCATTAATTAGATCAGCATGGTTTTAATTTTTTTCCAAGGAAAACGTAATCCAGCTTTATCTTGGGTATAAAACCACATTATTCTATTCCACTCATTTTAAGAGGAAAGAATTCATAACACATTATGTGTTGTCATTAGAAAACTTTTAATTATAGACAATAGAGCAAAATTCTGGATTGTTGTTGTTGTTGTTGCTATGTTGTTTAACCTTGCATCAGCAAATTTTCAGATATTCATAATGAAAAGAGGGTTAATTATCTCTAGAGAATTATCAAGGAAAACGTAATCCAGCTTTATCTTGGGTATAAAACCACATTATTCTATTCCACTCATTTTAAGAGGAAAGAATTCATAACACATTATGTGTTGTCATTAGAAAACTTTTAATTATAGACAATAGAGCAAAATTCTGGATTGTTGTTGTTGTTGTTGCTATGTTGTTAAACCTTGCATCAGCAAATTTTCAGATATTCATAATGAAAAGAGGGTTAATTATCTCTAGAGAATTATCAAAGAGAGAAGTGTGCTATGGCCTGCTGTGTACTAATGTGCACTGAGGGCCAGGGCAACTTTTTGTAAGGTGCTAGCTCACCAAGTCAATATGCCACAGATAAGTCCATTATCCTGGTGAAACCGTCTATCCTCCTAATGCCAAGCATCAAAGCCACGAGAAAGAAATATCTGAAAATTTTAAAGTCTTATGTATGACCCTGAAAGGTGAATTTCATGCTTTAGACATTACCTGTTTTGTTCTAACTGTTCTAAATAGAACTGAAATCCATGGCTTCAAAACATCAAACACTATATTATAGTATGACAGAAACACAAATTCAATGGACCAAAGAATTTTAGGATCAATGTATCAAAGTAATTTTGACATATATTCTCATTTGGGTGAGTCTTTTAGTTGTGATACACTGCTCGCTTATCAATAAAGCGGGTTAGGGTTAGATTCATGACCAGTACAATCAGTCAGAAAGTGGAGTTTCTAACACAGAGAGAAACTACATCAGGCAAACGAAGAGTTCAAACTTCAATGTACTCAAGAAATGGATCAAAAAAATTATTAGCATGTTTAATACCATCCGCCTGTTCAAACTGAAATCAAATCGTTATTAAATTCGTAAAATCAAATTGTTATCAATTGATGATAAAATAATTTAAAAACCTGTGACTAGTGCAAGCCGTCCTGCAAGAAGTCCTACTGCAGCCATGGGTCAGGTTCTATTTTTAGAAAAAGAGTTACCGGAAATAAAATTAAAATGACGTCAAGATAGATTGTATTATTTTTAGAAAATGGGAATTGCCGGAAATAAATTAAAATGACGTATGAGTATTGCACCAACATTGGGTAACCCCTAAATGATTCGTTTAACCGCCTCTGATAATGTTTATATTTTTGAGACCATTGAGTACCAATTCATTTAAGCTATTAATTGGGAGGATAAATAACCAGACGCTTTCTTTTCCTAAACGTTTACTTATTAATAATGAGATTATATTCATCAAAGATCGAAAAATGACAGGAGTGGTTTCAGAATCTACAGCATCGTCGGGGACGAAAAAGAAATATCTGGTAACGGTTTACTAATAATCTGTGATGATTTAACACATTGTAACACTTAAAAACAATGTCGTGTAATGACTACGTTAATATTACAAATGTGTAATCATCTTATGTTATTATAGTCATGGTTACACATTGTACATTATGACAATATTAATTGATACCATTATTAATTTTAACGCCAGCAAAATAAACCAGAAATAATTCAAAACTAATCACATTATACCACTTTATATTACAACTATGGCTAAAGATGATGACCGGGGGAGGGGGGGGGGGAACAAAACGGGGACTAGTGATGTTTTCATTTAAAAAAAGCAGCCTTTTGGGGGGTATTTTTGAAAAGAATTATTTGTGTTTATTGCAGGATTTGGATTAATATAATTTTGGAACTTTAGATTCATTAATTTTCAACTGTTTGGCTTATGTTTTATCTGTCAAACTTTCAGTCTTAGTGTCACTGATGAGGAATGAATTTCCGAAATGTGCACATCTGGCACATCAATATTTAACTGGTATTTGTGTTGTATATTTACAGTTCTAACAACTGTGACCTACCATAATTTAACCAAATATACCAAAAAAAAAAAAAAAAAAAAAAAAAAAAATCAAGTTAGTGCTACTTTATATTGCTTTATATTAATAACTGTATCATATTGATCTGGTGACATAGAAATAACATTTCATCACTTTTAAGAAACTTTTTGACTACTAAAAAAAAAGTAAGAGAAAATGTTCTTACTTTTTATTAAAATTGTCTATCATTGATGCCATTATGACACTAATATCTATCTACATACTCAGGAATCAGCAAAATTTTTAATCATGTTAAATTTCTTCACTGGAATAAAGTGATAACTACTATGTGGTCTAGCACATTAAAATCTTTGCTTTTATTCTTTGAATCCTATCTCATTAAGCCAATCAGATTCATTAACAGAAAGGAAGCATGGTACCAGGTTGAATTTTGTCTTAATAAATTATTAGAATAAAAATGTATTATCATTGTGTTGTCAACACTGTCAACAATATCAGTCAAGCATTGTCAACAATATCACTCAAACAATGTCAACAATATTACTCAAACATTGTCAACAATATCACTCAAACAGTGTCAACAATATAACTGAAACATTGTCAACAATATTACTCAAACACTGTCAACAATATCAGTCAAACAATGTCAAAATATCAGTCAAACAATGTCAACAATATAAGTCAAACAATGTCAACAATATCAGTCAAACAATGTCAACAATATCATTCAAACACTGTCAACAATATCAGTCAAACAATGTCAACAATATCAGTCAAACAATGTCAACAATATCATTCAAACACTGTCAACAATATCAGTCAAACAATGTCAACAATATCAGTCAAACAATGTCAACAATATCAGTCAAACAATGTCAACAATATCAGTCAAACAATGTCAACAATATCAGTCAACAATGTCAACAATATTAGTCAAACAATGTCAACAATATCAGTCAAACAATGTCAAACAATATCAGTCAAACAATGTCAGCAATATCAGCCAAACAATGTCAACAATATTAGTCAAACAATGTCAACAATATCATTCAAACACTGTCAACAATATCAGTCAAACAATGTCAACAATATCAGTCAAACAATATCAGTCAAACAATGTCAACAATATCAGTCAAACAATGTCAACAATATCAGTCAAACAATGTCAAACAATATCAGTCAAACAATGTCAGCAATATCAGCCAAACAATGTCAAACAATGTCAACAATATCAGTCAAACAATGTCTCAGTCAAACACTGTCAACAATATCAGTCAAACAATGTCAACAATATCAGTCAAACAATGTCAACAATATCAGTCAAACAATGTCAACAATAACAGTCAAACATTGTCAACAATATCAGTCAAACAATGTCTCAGTCAAACACTGTCAACAATATCAGTCAAACAATGTCAACAATATCAGTCAAACAATGTCAACAATATCAGTCAAACAATGTCAACAATAACAGTCAAACATTGTTAACAATATAGATCTATGGATAGCATTAGAAAATTGGATTTATAATAAAACATCTGTATTGATGAATTATTCTAAAGTCGAATATATATTCCTAAAAAATGGAAAATCATTTAATATATTCAATTTTATTGTTTTAATAACAAAGTTCAATATATACAGGCAAAGAATTTACAACAAAAGCCTAACACCTAATGATGTTATTTGTAAATTAATACATTATTATATATTAGAAAAATACACTTATAAATTGGAAGGAAAAGTAGAAAAATTTTGTAATAGATGGAAAAAAATTCATCCACTATTTGAATAACATCATTATATTGTATTTATTTATCTTTTTTATTTAGTTATATACTCCACTCCTGTATTAAGTCCACTTGCTGTAATGAGTGAATGATGTGTATATGAGTGAATGAGAGGTGTCTTTATATACATGTATAATTGTAAAAAAATTATTGTAAAAACAGGAAAATAAAAATTGATATGTGATAAGAACATTGATTTTCATTAAATAATTTCTAATTAAACATTTAATTTATTTTAGATTGTAGGTCTAGGGAATCTAGATCTAAATAAAAATTCTCGCCATAGTGTGGGAATGCAATTTGTTGATCAATTAGAGAGATTATTACAAGGTGACAAGACAACAAAATGGACGCGCGACAAGAGCTGCATGGGATATACACAGACCGTAGTACTTGACAATGGAACAAAGTTGATATTACTAAAACCTAAGCCGGCAATGAATCTTAATGGAAGAAGTGTGTCTAAAACTGGTAAGAAGAGAGAGAGAGAGAGAGAGAGAGAGAGAGAGAGAGAGAGAGAACACAGTGACTTTAATTTGTCAAGTTCATCTGGTTTCCCATGATTAGTTTTACTCATTTTTTTAAGATATTGTATAAGTATTTATATAAGTATGTACATATATTATATTTGGTGCTCCTGAGGGTCTTAAACAATGTATTAATGTATTCATTTTTAATATTCATTTATTAATATTGGTGCTGTCATTGTTACCCCTTTTAAAGGGCGAGCTAAAATTAATGTTAAGTGCATTAATATTGGTCAAAATTAATTAAACGCCTAAAGCCCTAATATCAATGCACATGCAAAATAAAAACTTATACAGTAAATTTGATTTTTCTCCATTTAAACCTACATATATTTTCCCTTCATCTCTGTAACTGGTTAAGTAATTTTGAGTTGGACATAAATCCCCATTTGACCACCTACCTGAAACTTGGATGATGCTTTCTCATATAAATGCAAGATTCTTTATTGCAATGACAAAACACTGCTATTATAGGAAGCCTTTTGGCCAGCCTATTACTCTGTTGTTTGGGATTACACACTAAAAGCACCTTGTGGCTGGTCTGTTACTCTGTTGTTTGGGATTATATACTAAAAGTGTCTTGTGGCTGGTCTGTTGGTTGGGATAACACACTAAAGCACCTTGTGGCTGGTCTGTTGGTCTGTTGTTTGGGATTACACATTAAAGTGCCTTGTGGCTGGTTTGTTGTTTGGGATCACACACTAAAGCCCCTTGTGGCTAGTCTGTTGTTCTGTTTTTTGGGATTACACATTAAAGTGCCTTGTGGCTGGTTTGTTGGTTGGGAATACACACTAAAATTGCCTTGTGGCTAGTTTGTTGGTTGGGATTACACACTAAACCCCTTGTGGCTAGTCTGTTGGTCTGTTGTTTGGGATTACACACTAAAGCCCCTTGTGGCTGGTCTGTTGTTTGGGATTACACACTAAAGCCACTTGTGGCTAGTCTGTTGGTTTGTTGTATGGGATTACACATCAAAGCACCTTGTGACTGGTCATTTTGTCTATTTAGAAATACAGCCAAAAGTTCCTCTCATCATCTCAATTTGGATGCCATTACATAGGCAGTTTTTTCGAGCATAAGAGAGTTTGTCAGTTATTTTGTCAAAGGTCAGTGAGTTCTTTTGTCAAAGGCCAGTGAGTGTTTTTGCCATAGGTCAGTGAGTTCTTTTTTCAAAGATCAGTGAGTTCTTTTGTCAAAGGTCAGTGAGTTCTTGTAAAAGATCAATGAGTTCTTGTAAAAGGTCAGTGAGTTCTTTTGTCAAAGGTCAGTGAGTTCTTTTGTCAAAGGTCAGTGAGTTCTTTTGTCAAAGGTCAGTGAGTTCTTTGTCAAAGATCAGTGAGTTCTTTTGTCAAAGTTCAGTGAGTTCTTTTGTCAAAGGTCAGTGAGGTCTTTTGGCATAGGTCAGTGAGTTCTTTTGTCAAAGTCAGTTGTTTTTTCCTGGTACTACATTTCATGCACAATTACAGAACTGACAGCCATGATCTTAACTGGGGCTTAAAAAAGCACTAATTCTTCATGATATTCTTCATATTAATGAAATTAATGAAAATTTGGCTTGAAGAAAAGTTGAATGTTATAGCATTATGGCAACATTATCTTCAGTCACTGGCTGTTGATTCCATAATACTCTTGATAAACTGTCCCTAAAATTGCAGACCTTTCTTGAGAAAAATATCTCACAATTTATGTGCATTCATTTAGACATGTGTATTGCAATATTTTTCTGCAAGGAAGTAGACACACAGTCCTAAGATTTATTTTACACCCTGTATTGCTATATGTCCATTCTTTCTTTTCATTTATAGAGAGCGCCTCTCACAGTCTTAGATGAATTCAGTGGCAGAGTGTCTTATGGACCATGAACCACAGTGTCTCTCGACACCTACATTCAAATCCCACTCAGACACTCCAATTTCTTCCACCATCAAAGAGTTGAGTTGAGTAATGGTGTTAACATCCCAGTCAAGAATGTTACACTTATATCGAGACGTCGCCAGCTATAGGCGAAAGTGCAGAAATTTTGCCTGTGCATTGCACTGATGGCATTATACAGCAGGGTTCTTTATCGAGCCAAGCCTGCCATGACATGGGATCTCATTTATTTAAAGGTCCCACCCGAAAGAACCCTGACTTTCATTTCGTAATGCCGAGTGCTTGGCGAAAGAACAGTCACTTCCCACTTTCAAGTCTTGAGTCAGACCCGGCCAGGGTTCGAACCCATGACCTTCCACTTACGGAGCGAGCACTCTACCAACTGAGCTACCGCAGTGGCTCCACCATCAAAGAAACTGATTGCCCCATTATAAGTGAAAAAATCTGGGACAGATCCTAGTGTAAAAAAGTTTGTCAGTTTGCTTTCTAAAGGTTGGTGTTTTTTATAGGCACTCCAGTTCCCCAACCATAAGTGAAAAATTAGGGGCAGATCCTAGTGTAAGAAAATTTGTCAGTTTGCTTGCAGAAGGTTGATGGTCTTTTCTGGGTATTACATTTTCCTCTGGTTTGCTTGCAGAAGGTTGATGGTCTTTTCTGGGTATTCCATTTTCCGCTGGTTTGCTTGCAAAAGGTTGATGGTCTTTTCTGGGCACTCCAGTTTCCTCCACCATCCAAGAAATAAATGACTGCCTCAATATAAGTAAAAGAACCTCAGGCAAAGACTTAGGCAAAAAACACCATTTCCTAACTCAACTTTTTCACAGCCCTAGTTTGAATATGACATACTGCAGATACTTTTGTGAAAAGTTTTTCAGTTCGTTTTTAATGCTTGTGGAATGTTGGTTAAGTTTTCTTGGGGAAATTCAGGTTTCCTCAATCATTCCAAAATATATTAGCTTAGAAGAACTGATTGAATTTTGACTTGAGTCTAAAACTTCGATTACCTTTTCACGAAAACTCATATACCCATATCATGAAATTAATATGATTTACAGAAAAAACAGTTGACTTTTTATATTGTATGTACATTTTGAGTCCTTTCTGTTTTAACCTGTACCTATCTGAAATAATGTTGATGCAGTTCTAAACAATAGTTCATTTTTAGTTCATCTGGCCATATCCAGTTGAGCCTATGGCATGGGGCATCCATGCCTGTATCTGTTAGCTTTAAATAAGCTCCTCTGGAACTGCTTGGCCCAGAAGATCCAAATTGATGAGAAACCTCCTTGGTTGATAGAGACTGAAATTGTTGATACTGGAAACAGATTAATTATGGAGCAGTTTAGTTCAAATTTGGGATACATGTATTAGGAAGTTGTTGTATATGAAACATTTTTTTTTTTTTTTTTTTTTTTTTTTTTTTTTTGGATAACTTTTTGATCAGCTTAATTTTCTCAGAATGCTATTAAGATGTTTTTGCCATGTCTTTCTAAATCTTCTTGTCTAGACAAGTGAGCCAAATTGAAAGATATTCATTCTAAAAAAAACCTTTGTTGATGCATATTGAAAAATTGCACCAGTTGAGCAACACAACCCTAATGGGCCTCTTTGCAACATGTTCATGAATTCTCATACATGTACTGTTTTTTGCTTTTTTCAGTGAAAGTTTATGGTATTGATATTCAAAATGTCTATCTTGCCCATGATGATATTGACCTGGCTTTAGGTAAATCATCCATCAAAGAAGGTGGCAGTGCACGGTAAGTGTGTGTGGATACTGATCTGGTTAGTGTGTGTGGGTCCCAGTCTACTTAGTGTGTCTGGGTACAAATCTGGTTTATGTGTATGTGGGTACCAGTCTGGCGTGTGTGTGTGTGTGTGTGTGTGTGTGTGTGTGTGTGTGTGTGCCAGTCTTGTTTATGTGTGTGGGTACCAGTCTGGTTAGTGTGTGTGGATACAAATCTGGTAATGGTGTGTGTGAATACAAATCTGGTAAGTGTGTGTAGGTACCAGTCTGGTAAGTGTGTGTGGGTACCAATCTGGTTAGTGTTTGTGGATACCAGTCTACTACTGGTAAATGTGTGTATTGGTACCAGTCTTGCAAATCTAATGACCCAAATACAGAACCAATTTGGTTTGACCACAATTAGGAATAAATTAGAAATAAATTTACTAATAAAATCAAACATTCAGTTTCAAAATCTAATTTTGAATAAAATAATTTAAAAAAAAAATACAGTAGAACTTCAATAACTCATAACTTCGATATCTTGATTACCACGGATAACTCGAAGTCTTTATTTTGTCCGGACCGGTTTTCTATATAAACTATATTAGGAAACTTCGATAACTCAAACTTCTATAATTTGAATACCCCCGATAACTTGAAGTAAAAATTTGGTCTGTAGTAAAAAATTCTTTTAAAATTAACTTCAAAAACTCGAATTTTTTCTAACAGTGTATGATCAATGCCCCATTTAATAAAACAATCAGAGAAATGACATATCGGTAATTAGGCTACCGTTATAATAGAGAAATGAACTGGAGTAGTTCTTGTTATCTACCAGTATTAATTAGTATCAATTACGGATTAATATTCAGTACCAGTCACAGACAATTAAGCCTAACAGGTACACTAATCCTCTACTCTAATAAAAGAAGCCGAATAATATGCCGCTGTCGATAACTTTTGACTTAAGTTCAAGCTAAATTAAAACAGCTAACCCCATTGTACTCACGACTGCATTAAAATCTTAAATGACTTATTGCACTGCTTTATAATTTCATTAAGTTCCTGTTTTTATTTTCTAATGAATTTGAAAAATAAGCATTTTGATAAACATGTACATATATCTGATTTCCTATTTCGTTGTTTGTATATATCGTGATTTTAAAATAAAATAACACATTTCACACAGCTTTTACCATCAATATCAATTCTTTAATAAATTATTTATTGATATTTTCTTTAAAAAGTATCTTTTACTTTTTTTTACATTTGAGTACAGGTAACTGTTTAAAACATCAAGATTTCTGTAATGGAAAACATATATTAAGGTGACACCATTCTTGGACATCATCCTTCAACTTTGATAACTCGAAGTCCCCAGTCGAAGTCCTGAGCACTTCGAGGTATTGAAGTTCTACTGTACTGAAAAATCTATGTATTAAAACAAAAGCTGACATTCCTGACGAACATGATATAGCATGTTGTGTTTGTGTGTTTAGAACATACAAAAAGTTGATGAGTGCTTAAAAACAAATGAAAAGCATAAAAATATATGGTAATCATTGTTTAGAGCAAGTTTGATTCCAATGAGAGTAATCACGAGAAGATTTTTTCAGGTAGGGGATTTCTTTGGGAAAATATTCAATATTTTTGGAGAGTAAATCTACCCTTTTGTAGTAATCAGGCTTAATAAAACTGATCAGTTAAATGAATTAATTAATTTGTTCAAAGCCAGATACAGAAAACATATATGCACATTTTGATTATTGAGGTATAAAACAGAAACTGTGTCGGCTGAGTGGTCCAACATGCATATTTATGGACCATATTGTCTCTGACTGTCTAGGATTGAATTCCACTCTTGGCAGATCCTAGTGTCAAAAAGTTTGTTATTTTGCTTGGCAAATATTAATAGTTTTCTCTCCAGGCACTTCACAATCCAAAGACTGCCAACCTAAGTATGAGTGAATGAATTTAAAGAATAACTACAAAACACCTTATTCCACTCCTTCAACTCTAACAACCATAATTAGTAATAGGTTGTTCCTTTATTGAGCCCCTCTAGAACTTTTTTCCTGATTAACTTTTATTTTTCCTAAAGATGCTACAGGAACATGTTCTAATGAACACAATCAGTTGTTGACATACTTGACAACAATGAAATTCCCCAGAGTTCCATGTGATACCTCATATTGTTTTTGCGGGACAATTATTTCCATTGACAATGGAATCTCATAAAGTGACATTTTCTCCCATAATAACGATGTTTTTTCGGGAACATTTGACGTAAACGTTATCGATTTCATTCAGCACAAACACGAAGAGGTATTGATGGTGTGGTACGCTGGCGACTTCCATTTGTACAGTTTTTAAATCCAGCTGAGTATAATCTGAATAATTTAGTCTATACAAATAAAGAAAAATATTTCAAATAAATAAAAAACTGGATTCAAGCAAAATTTATTTACACCCAATTTCTAAAAATAAAACTTGACAAAAATGTTGGATAAACAGTAATCTGAATTTCAAATTCAAATTTTTTTATACAAATTTTTTACCTTCTTTTGCAGTGGACATAATGGAGTACGATCAGTCATTGATAGTTTAAGATCTGATGTAAGTATTGTCTTAAGTAGACTATATTTTAACTCGGAAAAAGTTGTGTTAAGGAATACCGGTAAGCTGTAGTTTGTAAATAAACAAGTTTATTGAGTCATAATGTGAAAAACGATGTGAACACTTCATAACACGTGTAGCATGTTTTGAAAAAGTGTGCACATCATTTTTCACGTTATGACTCAATAAACTTGTTAAAAACACAAGTTTTCCATATAATTTGATTTTAAACACTTAAACTAAAACATAAAACAATGTTTTGTTTCATTTTTTGTTTTGTTTTTTTTTGTTTTTTTTTTGTTTTTGTTTTTGTTTTTCTTTTTTTTGATTTTTTAAATTTTTTTTTATAATTGATATAAAATTTTCTCCATGTTGGAACTGTCATTAACAAACAATTTTAGCCAATGAAGTGAAACGAGATATAAGCCACCACACCCTTCATGCTTAGCCTTGTCATATGACCCTGGTCTTAAGGTGGCTAAATGGCCTAGGTTTAAATCTCACTTGGGCAGAAAGTTTGTCAGTTGGTTTGCACAAAGTCAGGAGTTTTTTCTTCAGATACTCTCATTGGTAATGGGGATTTTCCTCCCATTCAAGGGGGCATTGGTGGCTGAGTGGTCTAAAGTCCGCACTTACTGATCACAGTGCCTCTCACCACCTGGGTTCGAATCCCACTCGGGACATATCTTAGTGTGAGAAATTTTGTCAGTTCACTTGCCGGAGGACAGTGGTTTTCTCCAGGTACTCCAGTTTCCTCCAACATTCCAGAACTGACTGCCTTGAAATAAGTGAAAAAATCTTGACTGGGGCATTAAACACCATTAATATAATGTAGTCATTTCTGGAAAATTGGAATTTGATTGAATTGAATAATGGTGTTTTTTTTCCATGTCAAGTTTCTCTTACTTGAATGTGTAGTTTCTCCCACTTATATAGAGTAGAGGGGGTCAGTTCAGAGGTTGGTGAAGGAAACCAAAGTGCCTAGAAAAAATCACCAACCTTTTGGAAGTAATCTGACAAATTTTCTCACACTGGGATCTGCCTAAATGGGATTTGAACCTAGGCAGTTAGAGACAGTGATTATTAGTTAGTGCACAGTAAAGCCCACTCAACCACCATAACCCTTTCTGAGATAGTAGAGGTAACTAAAGTGCCTAGAAAAAACTAACAAACTTTAGCAAGCGAATTGAAGCTTGATTTTGAATGTCATTAATATTCAACTAATGTTTAAATAACAGTCAAGGAACAAACTAAAAAAAATAATGATATCTTTCTTTTTGATTGACAGATAATGACAAGAGTAAGGATCGGAATCGGCTATCCAGATTCTCAAAAAGAAGTAGCAGACTATGTATTAGCCAATTTTGATCAGAAAGAACAGCAAATTATAAATGGCGTAATTACAGACAGTTTTTTAAAAATGGCAAAACATATGAATTGTGAAGAACTCATAAGAAAATTTTCAGAAGCAGAAAAGGAAAACAGTCCACATAGGAATCATTTCAGCTGACAAATCCATCAAGTAACAACAGAAAATGCAAATTAGATTTACATGTAGTTGGGTCTCTGTTTTCAGCTCACCTGCCCAAAGGCCAGATGAGCTGGTGTGATAAATCATTTATTTATTGTGTTCATTGTCCATCGCTTGTAAACTTTTTATCTTTCCTGAAAGTAATGGACCATATTTTATTAAATTGCTGCACTAGTCATGTCTATTTGAATGGCTGTCATATTTGTGTTAATGGAGCGGTAATATTACTTAAGGACCGGTAGGTTCTAATGTACAAAAATCTTGCCCAGGAGAGGCTCAAACAGGGAAAATGTGAGAAAGGTCTAAAAATATATACATGTATTATAAAAATCTTCTTTTACAAACATGCAAAAATAATGTGTTTGAAATTTGAAAGCATAATTTTTTTCAAGCTAATACAGAAGTTTTTGATTGCTCATACAGAAGTCACATTGGCAAGGAAAGCTTGTAAATTGGAATGTTTTTCGATAAATCATTGGAAATACTAATGTTGATAGCTGTCTATAAAATACAACCTGATAATACAACTTTTCATGGATGACTAATGGCAGCAAAGAGATGACACAGAAAATATCTTCATATCCAGTTTTCATTTAAAGACCATTGTGTTCTCCAGAAACATTTAACACATGCTCATGCAAATAATTTTTGCATGCTTACACATTAGTTATTACATGCTTACACAAAACTTTTGCATGCTTACACAAAATTGTTTTTAGCAAGCTTACACAAAATTGCATAAACATTATTATATGCTCATTCAAAAGCATGCAAGATAAAAATTATTTTCTTGTCATTTCTGTGCAACAAAACAATGGTCATTAGATGCATGTGTACTTGAATTGTTGTAATTTTTTATCAAGAATTTTTTTTAAGTAAAAAAGTTATATTTAACATGACTTTTGTATTTTTAAATAGATTTTAAAAGGTTGTGTTGACATTTTAGATTTAGTAAGTGTTTGTATCTTTCCTAAAAGTGCAACACATAGCAGTAAGCAGTGTAGTTAATGTACAGTAAATTAGAAAATTTTAACATCATGTAAATTGGACATTTAAGCTCACCTGGCAAAGCTAGGGCAAAATAATGGCATGTTAAATCATGTGTAAATACATTTGTAAATTTTAGTCTTTTTCTCTAAAATGGATATGTGTCTGATTATTGATACATGTCTGACAGATACATACATCTTGGTAAGGGGTACAGGACTGATAATGGATATATGTCTAATTATTGATACATGTATAATGGATACATACATCTTGGTAAGGGATACATGTCCAACAATGGATATGTGTCTGATTTTTAATACATGTCTGACAGATACATACATCTTGGTAAGGGATACAGGTATGATATTGGATATATGTCTAATTATTGATACATGTCTGACAGATAAATACATCTTGTAAAGGGATACATATCTTATGATGGATACATGTCTGATATGGATATGTGTCTGATTATTGATACATGTCTGACAGATACATACATCTTGGTAAGGGATACAGGTCTGATGATGGATACACCTGTGATAATGGATATATGTCTAATTATTGATACATGTCTGACAAATACATACATCTTGGTAGGGATACATGTCTGATTATTGATACATGTCTGACAGATACATGCATCTTGGTAGGGATACATGTCCAATTATGGATATATGTCTAATTATTGATATATGTCTGACAAATACATACATCTTGGGAAGGGATACATGTCCAATGATAGATATATGTCTGATTATTGATACATGTCCAATGATGGATATATGTCTGATTACGATACATGTCTGACAGATACATACATCTTGGTAAGGGATACATGTCTGATAATTGATAAATGTCTGATTATTGATTCATGTCCAATTATGGATATATGTCTCATTATTGATACATGTCTGACAGATACATACATCTTGGTAAGGGATACATGTCTGATAATAGATACATGTCCACTGGATAATAAATACATTGCTTCTCATGAATCGATTAAAAAATGACATTAATCTAAAAAGGGGTCAATATGATAAGGTGATACAAGAGACCCAAAAATAAGATACATCATTAAAGCCGAATGGGATTTATGACATATTGGCTTTATAGGCAGGATGTGGTCTTTATGTAGAAGGTCTTTTTATTTGAAATGATGCCATGGGTCATTGTTGTTAAAGCAGGTTTCACAATAATCAGGCACAAGTTACATGATCATTTCTTAACTGAGATTTTTAATTTACATTTAGAATTGTTCACAATCTCCTTTAATAAAAGGAATAGAAAATTTATGTCAAAATTAACACAGAAATAATAAGCTTGGAATGATCTAATCAAAATCACAGCCCAGAGTCCTAAATTATTTTAACAATCAAATAAATTATAAAGATTTAAATTTTGCAAGGTTTTGAATATGACTGTTTAATTTGATTGGTTTCATGAAGTTTTATGTCTCAGTCAAGAATATTTCATTTATATCAACACATCACCAGCTATAGGTGAAGTGGCAGAAATTTGACTTTTGCAGTGTGCTTTAGGCAATGTACAGGGAGGGTTCTTTAATGTGTCATGCCTGCCTTGACGCAGAGCATTGGTTTTTTAAGGTCTCATCTGAAGGACCCAGTGACTTTAATTTCTAAATGCTGAGTACTTGGCAAAAGAAAAATCACTACCAATTTTCAAGTCTTGGTTAGATCTGGCCAGGGTTCAAACCCCTGACCTCCCACATATAAAGTGGGCACTCTCCCAACTAATCCAGGTACCATAGTGGTTTTTAGGTTAAGACATATCTAAGCTGTGGAATTATTGTGAAACTGGGAGCGTGTTTAGTAAAATTTTTGAGCTGAGTAATGGTGTTTAACATCCCAGAATATTATACTTATATCAAGGCATCATCAGCTAAAGGTGAAAGTGCAGAAATTTTGCATGTACGTTGTGCTAACGACATTATACAGCAGGTTCTTTATTGTGCTCCATCAACTGTGACACAGGACCTCGTTTATTTTAAGTCCAATCTGAAAGAACCGTGACTTTTATATTTTAATGCAGAGTGCAAAGAGAACAGTCACAACCCACTTTCACATCTTGGGTCAGACCCAGTTTGGGTTCAAACCTTTGATCCCACTTATGGAGTGAGCACTCTACCAACTAAGCTACCGCAGTGGTGTGTTAAGTCAAAGAAATAACATAAATGAGACAGAAAGAGACAGATTTATACAAACTCAACCAAAACTAGTATTACAAATTTTCCAGATTTAAGTTAAGGAAAATCTTAGTTAAGAAATGATTGTGAAACCCGGGCCTGGGTCCTGGACCAAGTTTCAGAATTATTGCTGAGGTACCTTACCATACCTACTACTACTTCTGTTGTATGATATAAGGATACTAAAAATTTGCAAAATTAAATAAAAACACACAATGCTGAGGAAACATAATTCAAGACTTTATTGTGAAACATCACAAAATGTTATAACTTAAATATATATCATAAGCATAAATTTTTAGGAAATAATTAAATACATCAAAAAATAGTTTAGACTTTATTAATAATAAAGCCACATTACATAACAAACATTTGAGCAATATCAGGTTTATATAATACTTATACACACACAGAACACAAACATATGGTATATACAAATGTACAAACCTTTTGTTACATAGATAATATTGCGAAAATATATAATTTTTATAAAAAATATTTGAATGAAACCTTTCGTTCCAATAAAGTGAAAATGTTGCCAAGTGGATAAGATCTCTTGACTTATGATTCAAGGGTAGGTTGTGGAGTAATGGCTTTTTTCTCCCTACTTGAGAATGTTTTAACTCATAAAGCTAGAGGAATTCAGTTGTAGGATTAAGGAAACTGGAGTGCCGGAAGAAAACCATCAACTTTCACCGAATAAGTAGACAAACAGAATGACAGTTTTATTATAGGTTGTAAATTATAGGGGGTTGGTTGGTTATAAACTATAAAGGGGGTTTGGTTATAAATTATAAGGAGATTTGGTTATAAATTATAAGGAGGTTTGGTTATAGATTATAGTAGGGTTTAGTTATAGATTATAGTAGGGTTTGGTTATAAATTATAAGGAGGTTTGGTTATAGATTATAGTAGGGTTTGGTTATAAATTATAAGGAGGTTTGGTTATAGATTAAAGTAGGGTTTGGTTATAGATTATAGTAGGGTTTGGTTATAAATTATAAGGAGGTTTGGTTATAGATTATAGTAGGGTTTGGTTATAAATTATAAGGAGGTTTGGTTATAGATTAAAGTAGGGTTTAGTTATAGATTATAGTAGGGTTTGGTTATAAATTATAAGGAGGTTTGGTTATAGATTAAAGTAGGGTTTGGTTATAAATTATAAGAAGGTTTGGTTATAGATTATAGGAGGGTTTGGTTATAAATTATAAGGAGGTTTGGTTATAGAATATAGTAGGGTTTAGTTATAGATTATAGTAGGGTTTGGTTATAAATTATAAGGAGGTTTGGTTATAGATTATAGTAGGGTTTGGTTATAAATTATAAGGAGGTTTGGTTATCGATTAAAGTAGGGTTTGGTTATAAATTATAAGGAGGTTTGGTTACAGATTATAGAAGGGTTTGGTTATGAATTATAAGGGGGATTTAGTTATAGATTATAGGAGGGTTGGGTTATAAATTATAAGGGGGTTTAGTTATAGATTATGGGAGGGTTTAGTTATAGATTACAAGGGGGGTTTGGTTATAGATTATTAGGGGTTTGGTAATAAATTATAGGGGGTTTGGTTATAAATTATAAGAGTGTTTAATTATAAGCGATAAAAGAGTTTGATTATGAAATGAGGTGAGCTTTTAGAAGTAAACATATAAAAAAGAATTTTGGGACAAGCAAGGTGGCAAAGCCATTCAGGGGCATTATCAGGGGTTTTGATGTATTAGTCCAAAGCCATTCAGGGGCATTATCAGGGGTTTTTGAGTATTAGTCCAAAGCCATTCAGGGGCATAATCAGGGGTTTTGATGTATTAGTCTAAAGCCATTCAGGGGAATTATCAGGGGTTTTGATGTATAAGTCCAAAGCCATTCAGGGGAATTATCAGGGGTTTTGATGTATAAGTCCAAAGCCATTCAGGGGCATTATCAGGGGTTTTGATGTATAAGTCCAAAGCCATTCAGGGGCATTATCAGGGGTTTTGATGTATTAGTCCAAAGCCATTCAGGGGCATTATCAGGGGTTTTGATGTATTAGTCCAAAGCCATTCAGAGGCATTAACAGGGGTTTTGATGTATAAGTCCAAAGCCATTCAGGGGAATTATCAAGGGTTTTGATGTATAAGTCCAAAGCCATTCAGGGGAATTATCAAGAGTTTTGATGTATTAGTCCAAAGCCATTCAGGGGCATTATCAAGGGTTTTGATGTACTACTGTTTGAGTCATTGTGTTTGTGACATTGAGTTATGCAAAGCTTTCATAGAAAATCTAATTAAATTAAATATTTAAGTTTGGTATTTTTCACTTAGTTGAGTCTTTAGTCCTAGCTGAAAATTGCTATGCGCAGCCAGGATGATGTAAGTAAAATTGAATTTTCTATGAAATCAGTTGATACTCTGTTGTTATCCTGAACACCTAACAAAGAAGCAGTATCTCAGATTTTCAAGTCTACTGATGACCAAGCCTGGGTTCCAAACCCCAACCTCCCACTCTCAAGGCAGACATTTTACACTGAGCCAACAAAATGGTCCTTAGACTTTACTGATGGTGAACCTATGCACAAACAGCCTCAAATTTCTGCTGTAAATGAGAAAATGAATCCATAATTTTTTGGCTACAGAATATATACATTTTTTCAAAAGTGTGACTGAAGTTGAGTTTTTTTGGCTACAAAATTCATACATTTTATTCAAAATTGTGACTGAAGTCAAGTTTTTTGGCTTCAGAATTCATACATTTTTTCAAAATTGTGACTGAAGTCGAGTTTTTTGGCTACAAAATTCATACATTTTATTCAAAATTGTGACTGAAGTCAAGTTTTGGGCTACAGAATTTATACATTTTTTTTTCAAAAGTGTGACTGAAGTCAAGTTTTTTTGGTTGGCCAGACGACATACATGTGAAATCATGATTGCATAAAAACATATGATGGCAGGAATAGATATACCATGATAAGAGTTAAACATCAACACACCTGAATTGGAAAATTACTATTACATGTATCTACCCAATACCAGGGAGTTATGAGACGAAATATGAATGCACCAAAGCAGTTAAAATCAAAACCATATATAAATAAAAGAAAAAAGTAATTGAACATTTAAAGTTATTCTCTTCTTTTCTTGGTGGTCAATTTGTTTTAAAAAAGACATCTGACCAGGGTAAGGAATTGGTGATGGCACCAATTTGAAAATCATGGTATCTCTCACTTTCTTAGGTTAAAATTCAACTTAGGCTATTAAAGTTTTAAAAAATAAGGTTATTCTGTCAACCAAAAGTCTAATATGATTTTCTTAAAGCATTCTGGTTACTCCACCAACCAAAACTGACCACCTGCACAAGAGTGGAAATGTTTTGACTGGGGTCAAAGTTCAACATCATTTTAACCAATCAACAAATTATGAAGTTTAACTACCGTTAAATATAACAGATCTGTGACTGTTTCAAAATGAAATGCAATACCATAAACAAAAAGAATGGGCTTCACCAAGATATCACCCATAACTTTACCACCTAACCTGATAGTTTTCCCCCATTATATAAGGAATCATTTCAGTGAAAGTTTACCTCAAAAAAAGGAGTTTTCTGGGTATATATGAGGTATGTTCCGTACAGCAATTAAAATTGATTTTATGGTACCCTCGGTATCCCTTTTTGCAAAAAATTGAAATAGAAAATTATACTCTAAAATGCTGCATGTAAAAAAAACTATCAAAACATGTCCATTTAGTACTCTCCATAAATGCGGTTTACAAAACAAAAAAAAAACAAAAAAAACAACAAAAAAAAAAAAAAATTATAATATAATAACTGAAAAAAGTTGCTCTATTGAAATTGAAATCAATGAAATACATCCCAAGCAATAACAAAATAAGCCACTCAAAGAAATAGAAAATAGGGGCTTGATTACTGATGAGCTACATTGTATCCAAAAAAGTTTACACTTTGAGAATTTTAAAAATGCTTATAAACTCCCACAACTCGATGAATATTTCTGTATATTTTACAGTATGTTTTTAAGTTATTGAACACTGAAATAACATAATATTATACATTTATACAAGTCAGGATAAGAAACACTGTTGTAATCTGGCAGCATTATTATACACCCAAGTATCAAAATTCTGAATGTTTGGGTTCTTGGTCATCTCTTTTGTCCTCTGTACATTGTAACGTTGGTCAAATCGTCCGAAAAAATCGAACATATTTGCGTAATCTTGTGCCCAGACCTTACCTGCTTCTTTAGTTTGTTGAGCATACTGAGATATTGTTACCTACGTAAAAAAAAAAAATTATTAAATTATTATAAATTTGTCATGAAATATGAATATTCTGTAATTGTAACTGCACTTTTTAGAATTTGTGCCTTAAAACTTGAAATAAATAAGCCCCAGTTTCACAACCATTTCTTAAATAAGATTTTCCTTCACTAAGATATAGCATAATTTGGCGATTTTATTTAAAATATGATTATCCATTTTTGTCAAAGGTAATAACAGATTTTTTAGCTCAAAGTGATTTTCAAAATGATAGCTTAAAATTTTGTATATCTGAATAATTAATAAAATAATTAAAATAATTATAACAAACCTGTCAGATTTAAGTTCAGTAAACTCTTAGTTAAGAAATGATTGTGAATCAGGCCCCAGGGCTTAAAAAGTCCTTAAAATGTAATAGGTCAAAGATCATAAGTTTTTTTGTCACTGAAAAAGTATTATGCCTTTAATGAATTGCTGTAAATAGCCGTAATAATGCTTCTTTCTGGCAAATATTGCTGTGAATAGCTGTAATAATGCTTCTTTCTGGCAATATATTGCTGTGAATAGCTGTAATAATGCTTCTTTCTGGCAATATATTGCTGTGAATAGCTGTAATAATGCTTCTTTCTTGCAATATATTGCTGTGAATAGCTGTAATAATGCTTCTTTCTGGCAATATATTGCTGTGAATAGCTATAATAATGCTGCTTTCTTGTAATAAATTGCAGTAAATAGCTGTAATAATGCTGCTTTCTTGCAATAAATTGCTGTGAATAGCTGTAATAATGCTGCTTTCTAGGCAATAAATTGCTGTGAATAGCTGTAATAACGCTGCTTTCTAGGCAATAACTTACTGTGAATAGCCGTAATATTGCTGCTTTCTAGGCAATAAATTGCTGTGAATAGCTGTAATAATGCTGCTTTCTAGGCAATAAATTACTGTGAATAGCCGTAATATTGCTGCTTTCTAGGCAATAAATTGCAGTAAATAGCTGTAATAATGCTGCTTTCTTGCAAAATATTGCTGTGAATAGCTGTAAAAATGCTGCTTTCTAGGCAATAAATTGCTGTGAATAGCTGTAATAATGCTGCTTTCTAGGCAATAAATTGCTGTGAATAGCTGTAATAATGCTGCTTTCTAGGCCATAAATTGTTGTGAATAGCTATAATAATGCTGCTTTCTTGTAATAAATTGCAGTAAATAGCTATAATAATGCTGCTTTCTTGTAATAAATTGCTGTGAATAGCTGTAATAATGCTGCTTTCTTGTAATAAATTGCTGTGAATCACTGTACTAATGCTGCTTTCAAGGCAATAAATTGCTGTGAATAGCCGTAATAATGCTGCTTTCTTGTAATAAATTGCAGTAAATAGCTATAATAATGCTGCTTTCTTGCAATATTTTGCTGTGAATAGCTGTTATAATGCTGCTTTCTTGCAATAAATTGCTGTGAATAGCTGTAATAATGCTGCTTTCTTGTAATAAATTGCTGTGAATCACTGTACTAATGCTGCTTTCAAGGCAATAAATTGCTGTGAATAGCCGTAATAATGCTGCTTTCTTGTAATAAATTGCAGTAAATAGCTGTAATAATGCTTCTTTCTTGCAATAAATTGCTGTGAAAACTGTAATAATGCTGCTTTCTTGTAATAAATTGCTGTGAATAGCTGTTATAATGCTGCTTTCTTGCACTAAATTGCTGTGAATAGCTGTAATAATGCTTCTTTCTGGCAATATATTGCTGTGAATAGCTGTTATAATGCTGCTTTCTTCAATAAATTGCTGTGAATAGCTATAATAAAGCTGCTTTCTTGTAATAAATTGCTGTGAATAGCAATAATAAAGCTGCTTTCTTGTAATAAATTGCTGTGAATAGCCATAATAAAGCTGCTTTCTTGTAATAAATTGCTTTGAATAGCCATAATAAAGCTGCTTTCTTGTAATAAATTGCTGTGAATAGCCATAATAAAGCTGCTTTCTTGTAATAAATTGCTGTGAATAGCTATAATAAAGCTGCTTTCTTGTAATAAATTGCTGTGAATAGCTGTTATAATGTTGCTTTCTTGCAATAAATTGCTGTGAATAGCCGTTATAATGCTGCTTTCTTGTAATAAATTGCTGTGAATAGCTGTTATAATGCTGCTTTCTTGCAATAAATTGCTGTGAATAGCTATAATAAAGCTGCTTTCTTGTAATAAATTGCTGTGAATAGCCATAATAAAGCTGCTTTCTTGTAATAAATTGCTGTGAATAGCTATAATAAAGCTGCTTTCTTGTAATAAATTGCTATGAATAGCTGTTATAATGTTGCTTTCTTGCAATAAATTGCTGTGAATAGCCGTTATAATGCTGCTTTCTTGTAATAAATTGCTGTGAATAGCTGTTATAATGCTGCTTTCTTGCAATAAATTGCTGTGAATAGCTATAATAAAGCTGCTTTCTTGTAATAAATTGCTGTGAATAGCTGTAATAATGCTGCTATATATATATATATAAAACACCATTACAAGTTAATATTTTTTAGAGTTTGTGTCATATTTTCTTTTATGTTGCAGTTGTATATTGTTTAATGTCTCATCAGTCATTTTAGCTCCTTGCAATGAGAGCAAGGTTTTTAAATTCTATGAATTCATTTAAGAACAAGGTCGTGTAATGGGTTAGTTTGTATGATGGACTTTTGTGTACTGGCTTGTATTTTCTCGCATAGGGATCTCCCCAAACAGGATTTGAACCTAAGCAGTGAAAGGCACAGTGATCCATATGCATGTGACTTAGACCACTTGGCCACCAGTGCTCTAAATATGAAAGTGTGTGTGTGTGTGTGTGTGTGTGTGGTGTGTGTGTGTGTGTGTGTGTGTGTGAGAGAGAGAGAGAGAGAGAGAGAGAGAGAGAGAGAGAGAGAGAGAGAGAGAGAGATTTATCATACCTGTTTGTCAGAAAAGTAAAGTGGTGCTAGATATCTGCTTAGTTTATCTGCCATTTCTTTTACTGTTATTTTGTCTCCACTCACACTCACTGTTTTAGATAAATATTCATTTTTATGAGTAAATATTGTTCTTATCACATCCCCGAGATCATCTAAAGAAACTAAATCCAGAGAATTTAAACCCATTGGTATGGCTGAAATTGAAAAGTAAATAAAAATATATTAAAACAATGTACTATAAAATCGAAAACATTGGTGGGTGATTGAATGTTGCCATTTTTGCTGATAGGTGATAATCACAAAATTTAATGACATTAAAAATAAATTTTTAATCACCAAGGACTCCAATGGGAGTTTTTTTTTTTTTTATCACAACACCAAATTCCAAAAAAATTTGATATTTCACTTGCCATTTCAAGAGAATGTGAGGATGTAGTCATGCTGCCGCTTGAAACTTTATTTAAATTGTAACCGGTAGCCTAGTACCAACCAATCAAAATCAATAACTATTACTTTTCTGATTCTTCACATGCGTGATAACTTGATTTGGCGGGAAAATTGTATACGTTAATCTATATGCTTCACATGTGCTTGTTGCTTGAAATGATCGCAGGGAAATTTCGTCCTTAACTTTTTTCAGTTTTTAAGGAACCATTTTGTTTAAAGCTGCATTAAATTTTCCAAGGAAAAAATTAAGATAGTGCTGATCTAATTTAATGCTGTTCCTAATGAACAATGTTACATTTGGTTCAACGATAAAAGCTCGAATAAATACAGAAATAACAGTAATTTCCCAGCGAGATGTAGCATGTGGGGTATAACTTTAGAACATGGTTACGTCATTAAAAAACAACTTAAACACAACTTACAAAACGGTGAAATACGATAAATTAAACACAGAACTTCATTGAATTTGTCATGTGTGACTTAGTAAGGGATACATAACACCATCGCAAATATATTTGGATATTAATGACCGATAAGAAATACAATTTGTCAGGTGTCACCTTCGGTTCATTGGAGTCCCCGTACATCCGTGCGCATGCTCAAAGCTCATAATAATCGTCGTTAAACATTAACCAACCCGTTAGAGGATTCCGTTTATTTACAGCTAATACGAAAAAAATTTTAGAAAATAAATCCAACCGGATCGTGGTTAGAAGTTATATATTTTTATTTTTAAAAAAAATAGAAAATCATAAAAATTCAGAAAATTGAAAAACTTAATGCAGCTTTAAATTTGTAATGATAACGGGACCTTTTTTAGGCTTGTAATACGCTCTACACATTTTAATTCTCTGAGTTTAAAAGAAATCATACTCGCAAAATTTGTCAAAGGAAATACGCATCATTTAGTAGTAAGATTGCGTGACATGGACGATTCCGAACTTAATGATCCCACGATGTTTGTCCAATCGCGGATCAGATTATAAAATACTTCGCCCTATACAAACACAGAAAAATTCTTTTTTGAAACCTTTCTGTCTTAAATTGATTCGATGGCCCATAGTTAAAGCGTCCGTCTCGAAAACTGGAGGTAGTGGGTTCGATCACTGACCAAGTGACACATTTGAGCCTTACTAACCCATGGCTCGGCATTAACAGAACAGTATTTCGACTGATTGTACTGGTGTCGATATAATGTGACTTCGGACTTGCTAGCGACATTTAAAATGTTTTAATATATCGCTTGATGTTACTGATTGGGTAAGTCAGCACCCCTGACTGCGTGCTAGAACAACACAGGCCCGAGTTTCACAATCAATCATGAACTAAGATTTTCCTTAACTTAAATTTAGTAAATTTTAGCAATTTCTTTTGGAACTAAAAATGAACATTTTTCACAAAACAAAATACAGATGATATAAGCCTGAAGTGATCTTCAAAATGAATGACAACTTAAATCCCTATATATATCTGAACAATTAATACAATTACTTCAAATTTCCCAGATATAAAGTTAAATAAAATCTTAGTTAAGAAATGATTTTGAAACTGGGGTCTGCACATAAAACAAACTTGCTTATCTCACGCATATACAAACTTGTTCTAGCTCTGGTTGCAAATAGCTGAGAAGTTGCTGATGTGACCTTAAACAATCAACACGCTTTACTGGAGGTTTGAAAAAAAAAACTTAAAGATATATGTAATTTTTTAATACGTTTTTGCTTTCAATTTTTATAAAACTTACACGGCTAGTTTTCAGCCGAGTAATAAGGTTGTTTACGCGCCAGTCAGTTTTTGCTACTTAAATAGAGGCGGTCAGATCTGCGACGATGGAGGAAATCAGAGTACCAGGAGAAAACCACCGACCTTTGGCAAGCGAACTGACAAATTTTCTCACACTAGAATCTGTCCGAGAGGGATTTGAACTAGGCGATTAGGGGTGGGGGGGGGGGGAGTGCATTTCGTAAGAGCGCGCTTTGGACAACTCAACCGACGAACATACCTCCTTTAAGGCTATAAAGGCGTCTCTATTTCTATGCTATGAAATGTGTTTATCTTGTCACCGACTAGATGAACAACTCTAATCAAACCAGAGTTTATAATCTGGATGGATTACTTAATTGGCGATACTGCTTGTCCATCAAGGATTCCACAGAATTCTCTTTCTGAAGGGGTTTGGTGGCCTCGCGGTTATTAAACACAGACCCCCTAAACACCGATGTTCGAATCCTTTCCACGCTGATCCTAGTGTGAGAAAGTATACTGCATGCCGAAGGTTGTCCACACCCACACTCTGGTTTGCCCCGTGATTCCAGATGTCTATGGTGTAAAACACTACTTATCCGATCCAATCAAATTAAATCAATCCTATTATTTAAAGAGTGTATTTATGTAAATTCAAGAGAAGAGATGTAGATGACTGATTGATTGATTGATTAAATGGGGGGGGGGGGGGTTTACGTCCCATTTAGGATATTATACCTATATCGAGACGTCACCAGCTAAAGGTGAAGTGGCAGAAATTTTTATCTTTGCAGTGCGCTTAAGGGCAATGTGCAAGAAGGGTTCTTTAACCTGACCTGGGACATCAGTTCCGAAGAAGCTCCGTGACTTCCACTAACAATTTTTAAGTCGTGGTCAGACCCGGCCGGGGTTCAAACCCTCGACCTCCCACATATACGAAGCGAGCACTCTACCGACTGAGCTACCGTAGTGGTACAGATTTAGACGAAGCATTAAATATATAAGAATATTGGATCGCTATATCACTAAAAATATACCTAGTCTGAAAGTACATCCGTCAACTCTTTCCGGTCTCAAGTCGCCAAGTAAATCCTCGTATAGACAGGGTACCATGATGCAAGTTAATGGTAACTGCAGTTCCCTCATGTATTCCTCAATGTTTGCTTTATTCACTAAATTCCGAGCCATTACACCAATGGCACGTAACGAATTTAACTGCGTGCTAAATACAACGTGCTTTATTCCGACATAATGACACGCTTTAGCAATAACTTGTCCCTGTTCAATTTCCTTCTCTGTGTCCCGGAAGTCGGTGTATGACGCCACAAAACATCCATCAACTTCTTTTAATTTTGATATCAAGTCTCCTGTGTCATAAAACGGAATTCGAGTCACTTCAAAAGCGCTTTCCAATGAATTTGCAACAGCTAATCCAATTGGACCATCAATTCCTATAATTGCAATTTTCTTTGCCATTCTGTTAAAAGAAAGGAAACAAAAAAACGTGAATTGACAAAATTGTAAAGCCTGGATAACACGACTTTAAGGACCAATGCAATGGAAGATAAAGACCTTGGTGTTTTTTTTTATTATCGCCATTATATTTTTACATGGTCAAAAATAAATATCGGTGCTCGAATGGTCAAGAATACACCTCCCCTCTCACTGTCTTAGTGTTCGTGGTTCTTCCGTTCAGGCATGTTCTAATCGGAGAAAGCTTTTAAGTTTTCTTTAAGAAGAACCAAAGAACAAGTTTTCTCCATGTACACCCTGGGTATTTTAGAACTTGCCACCTTGAAAAGAATAAAAATATATTGACCGACGTAAAACACCATTCCTCCCTCCTACCACCAATGGACCCGTCCAAAGAAACTTCAACTTTTAAACATGTTAAGTTATTTTAGAAATCCAAAATAAAATTACACATACGTAAAATAAAAATATGTATACATGTATATCAATCTCGAATTACGCATATGTAAAACTCGGTAATGTTAACTAAAGCGCTTACAGATCACACCGCCTATCATCGCTTTGTTCTAATCTAAATTGGGGGCAGATTCTTAAGCGAGAAAGTTTGCAGTTCGCTTGCCAAAGGACAGTGATTTTCTTTGGACACTCCAGTTTTCTCCATTATACATAAACTGGACTGGAGTGTAAAACACTTTAAATCTACTCCACTTGAACATTTTTATAACTTTTTTGTTTAAATTTAAACATCTAGTAGACCTTACAAACTTTTAGAATACGCAACATTTACAGAACCGAGGCCACGGGAACTGAAGTTCGATTTGGAAGATTCAGACCCATATGCCACGAATGTATTGCTTGCTACAAGCAAAGATTTTTTTTTTCATTATAACTTACGGACAGTTGATACTTTAAAGAATTTTGAAGTTCGATATTGACTAAATGAGAGAAATTTACAACCTTCAATCTTAACTTACAAGCTTGTTGGGTGGGGTCTCGGTGACTGAGTGGTACGAAGCACGCGCTTAAGGATCACGGTGCCTCTCATTGTCCAGGTTCGAATTCCACTCAGGTGGGCCTAGTGTAAAAATTTTTTTAGTCAATTCAAGTGAAAGAATCTTGAATTGGGCGTCCTAGTCTGTGAAAGTTATTTAAATCCGGCGCTTGCCGAAGGTCGGTAATTTTCTCCGGGTACTTCGGTTTCCTCCATCGTCTCCGAACGGACTGCCGTGATGTAAGTGAAAGAATATTTACTTGGGCGTAAAATATCCATTTATCCAATCAAATCCAATCTTACAAGCTTGAACTTATGTAATATTAGTTGTATTTGACAAAGTGAATAGCCGAAATCCCTTTATTTACAAGTCAAATTTGTATGTATTGTTGATGCGTATCGAGTGTCCTTAAATATCGAGGTAGTTGTACTAAAGTTGAGTTGAGTTGAGTAATGGTGTTTAACGTCCCAGTCAAGAATATTTCACTTATATCAAGACGTCGCCAGCTATAGGCGAAAGTGCAGAAATTTTGCCTGTGTGTTGCGCTGATGGCATTATATAGCAGGGTTCTTTATCGTGCCATGCCTGCCATGACACGGGACCTCGTTTATTTTAAGTTCCCATTCGAAAGAACCGTGACTTTCATTTCGTAAAGCCGAGTGCTTGGCGAAAGAACAGTCACTACCCTCTTTCAAGTCTTGGGTCAGACCCAGTCGGGGTTCGAACCCTCGATCTTCCATGTTCTAAAGTTGAGGAGGAAACCTGCCTACTTTTTAATATTCATTACTGTAGCTACGCTTAAGGCAATCGAGGTAGTTTTCTATTACTACCTGCTGGTAAATTCTTGATAAGTTTCAAACGTTAGAGATGCCCATCTAGTCAGTTACGGCAAACATCTAAAAATTGGACACCAAACAAATACTAAAAATTGGTATTTATAATGAAAAAACAATAAATGAAATGGTCTACATGTATTTCGTAAAAAAACAAAAACAAAATAAATAAATAAATAAATAAATAAATAAATGAATAAATAAATAAATAAATAAATACATGAATAAACTACAGCGGAAACGCCTTGCAATTGGACGCCTCGCACTAAATCCCCCTTTAAAAAAAAAAAAAAAAAAAAAAAAAAAAAAAAATCTGCCTCGGTAGAATTTGAGGTCTAGCTACGGTAGTGACGAGCGAACAAGAGAACTGGCAAACCTCATGAAAGTTTTCAACTAGGAGCTACCGGAACCCAGGCTGTATATGTGTGAGGGGGGCATCAGGATATGAAATACTAGTATGCCCACAAGATTTATATGTCACTGTCTCGAGGTACCTTAATGAATTGCTAAAGGAAAACATGCTTAATCTTTTAAAATCCACCCGACCAGTGAGTGATAAAACACAAGCAACGATTCATGAAAATTGTTAAGGAAGGGTCGGTCTCGACGGGTTGTCGTGGTCCATTAAAAGGACCATTAGGTATTTTTAAGGCCGAGTCCAATGTATGATCACTGTATTTCTTTCTCGAGTTTTAGTTGAAAAATAATCAACATAGTTCAAGGACTCGGGGTGTCTTGTATATAATAATATACACTTGATAATTGATTTATATTTAACTTGAGATTTATAAGCCAGCTAAAGAATTTGACTACCTTTATAAAATAAACAAACAATTTAAATAAATACACAAGAAGAAAGGAAAATATTAGGTTTTTAAATATTTAAAATATCAACATACCTTTACTTAAGTTGTTTGAAATGATGTCTTTAGATATAGAACGATTTAATTTGAATCCAGGGAATCTGAAAAACGTGCAGTATGCAGTATCATATGTATCGCACTTTTCATTTCTCAACACGCATAGTGATAGCGTGTAGCAACGCATTGTTAAGCATGCGCGGAATAAAAATCCCTTCTATAGAAAAATATATCCTTGTGATTATAATAATCTGTTTTGATTTTATTCAATCGATTTGTAAGTCTAGTCGAGAATATAAAAGCCGTATATGAAGTCCCTGATAAAGTCGCACCTGAGGAGTTTTAATTAAGTAAACATTTCCCTATAGACAGAGAGTGACTTGCTGTAAGCGGTTTTAAGTAGTGATAATAAAAAAAAAATAAATAAATAAATAAATAAATAAATAATAATAATAATAATAATAATAAAATTGTAATTCAATAATATTATTATAACATAAAACCGCTTACAGCAAGTCACTATATAATAATAATAATATATTATTATTATTACAAATGTCTTATTCTAATTATTACATATGTATAATTATTATTGTTATTATTATTGCAAAATCGTCTTTATTCATCATTTGAAAAAAATTAACGATCGCTAGTTGTAAAATCGGCCAGCAAGAATCCACCCCGTTAGGTTACATGTATGATTCTAGTATCGAACTTAAAATCAGCCGAATATGATTATTGTGTAGTCCGATATGAATGAATCAATAATCCAAATCCATTTAGAAAAAAAAAATCGATTTGGCGCTGACACAGATTTTATTTTATGAATTTAACCTCGGACGACCTGACATTACAGTCTATCAAAGAATCGATTATTTTCACGCATGACAAATCCAAATAATTGAGTTAGGTATTATGTAATG
Organism: Tegillarca granosa; assembly: GCA_029721355.1. Lineage (NCBI taxonomy): Eukaryota > Metazoa > Mollusca > Bivalvia > Arcoida > Arcidae > Tegillarca > Tegillarca granosa. The sequence continues at coordinate 12,542,694 of CM056606.1, read as the reverse complement.
TTGCAGAATATGTGCCAATAATTTATGTCTGTGTTGAAATTAAAATCTACCAATAGATCAAGGTATTCATTTTTAATGTAAATTGAAATACGTTGACAGGCATTGTTTTATGAGGAAAACGGGAAAAAAGAAAGAATTAAAGAAAGAAAAGGATTTCTTCCAACTGAATCGTATCCAACAGTGCAATTAGATTCAGAAATATATCTAGGTCAAATAAGGAAATGAGCAAAGAGTTGTCTTCTAACAGGTGCGTCCTCGATCAGTGTAATGCTATTTTTAAGTCTTCAATGTGCTATTTACGAACACACTGTTTTCTAACAGGTCCGTACCGAATCATCGTACATATGTCAGTGATCGCATGGTGATCTGCTATATTAGATTGATTGAGTGATTTATCTTTCTATCTTTTTATATAATAATTATTATTATTAACTTTTTAAGGTATAATCATCTTACAGACTAGTAGTATTTAGAATATATTTTCAAGAGAAATAAGGGGCTGTCTTTTTACAGGTTAGAAATTATCAGCGTATTTGAATAGAAATGTAATTTTTGAAAAATTAAGAGATGTCTTCTTACAGGCTCGTACTGATCAGCGCACTGTTACTTAAAACGGAAGGACTGTCAGCTAACTGGTCTATTAACATTTACTTTAAAGTTGCAGAAAAAGTATTCTGAAGAACAAGAAAAGGACTTAAAATAAGTACATCTAGATAATTAAACGTCTGACTCAGTTTCATAATCATTCACCCAATTGAGTATACACCCAAACAAATATTCCACTTTTTCTCTCATCAATATTTTTTAAAAAGTTTTTGTGAGATAATGCTTTGTGTTGTTGAACAACCTTCACTAAACAATTTAAATAGCCTATAACATTAGATATTCAATATTAACTGTGTAAAGATTAAAAAATGATATTGAAATATTCTCTAATTTATGTAAAGTGTACCCTCAGCTGAGCGAATGATCGTGAAACTCTTTTTTTGAATTTTAGTTTTGGGACTATTATAACAATAATCTTTATTGGCATTTATAATTATGAATATATAACACAAATAACAGTTAAATTTCGATGTGCCACATGTGCACATTTCGGAAAATCATTCCTCATCAGTGACACTAGGGGCCGAAAAGTTTGATAGATAAAAAAAAAAGAGCCAAACAATAGAAAAAAATCTAAAGTTAAAAAATCATATGAATCCAAAACCAGCTAAGGAATGCTTTGCATGAGGGTACATATATTAGTATTAAATAAATTTCAAAAATATAAAACGAATCGCGTATCGAAAATATTATACAATAACATTGTTATATACTTGTCATTTTGCATTTTTATGACATTATGCATTCAAAAGTAGCCTGCACAAATTGTCATGTGGTACTTTTGACTTGCATTATTTTATAAAATTTCGAAAGTAGTACATGACATACCTATGATAATTATGTAAATATGTTTTATATGTTTATATAATAATAATAATAATAATAATAATAATAATAATAATAATAATAATAATAATAATAATAAATAAATAAATAAAAACACGTTTTAAAAAAAATATTTTAACTCGGATCGTTTTTTAAGCTTAATAAGCTGCCAATTTTAACACTTTGGAAGGCAATATATTACGAATAATTACCCGTCGTGCAGTGAAATATTTAACCACTTTTATTATAACTGACATCAGTTAATTATACAACTAATTATATAAGTAATTTTAAAAGTCTTTAACTCACAAATTTGAATCGTAAACAATGACTATCTTTCTCTTCTAAATGATTTATAGACTGGAAGTTTTTCATGCCTGGGTTATTCCCCTTTGTCCGATCTTTGTGAAATAATGGTTTTTAACATCCCAGTCAAGACTTTTTTCAATTTTATCGAAGCGGTCAGTTCTGGAATGATGGAGGAAACTGGAATTCCCGTAGAAAACCACCGACCTTTGAAAAGCATATTGTCAAACTTTGTTACAACCGAGTGGGATTCGTAAGCGTGCGGTTTAGGAAACTTGGTCACCGATACCTTAAACTTCCGATGAAAGGGGGAGAGTAACAAGAAATTGTAAGAAACATGTTGTTTGTTTAATAATTAAAAAGAGTCTATGGAAATTTTTGATCAACAAGACATTTTAGCCGAGAAATAGAAGATTTTGCACCCCGTCCAAGAATCTTTCTTGGATTGTGTAAGAAATTTGTGAATCAATCAACGCTCGAAAAATGAACTGTCGAACTTCTTAAATCTAGGATATGCCCAAGTTGAATTATGCGATCCAGATGGTGAGAGGCAAACGTAAGCAAAAGCTTCAGACCAGCGGTCACCAAGACCCCGGACTCAGTGAAAGACAATATTACCCAGAGTTATAAATATTAAGAAATGTCTGTCTCAATTTGAGAAAAAAAAAATAATTGTAGAATTTTAATAATACATTGAGTTGCGCAAAAGAATACACAGAATCTACGGTAAAGATTTGATTGCCAATTGTTAACTTTTTTGGCTCGATGGCCGCCAGATGTTCCAAAAAAGGGTCACACGGTTGCTAAAGTATTAACATTTCTTATCATGCCATATGTTATGACTTGTCCGTTTTTGTTCCAAGATAATATGGCTTCCAATTCCGGAAATTTATTTATCCTTTCTTAACTTAATATTATTCAAATGATATTAGTATCAAAAACCATGCTCCGAAGGAAAAGTTATTAAGTGCCGCGTCACGCAAAGATATTGGGTGTTCACATTACAACAACCGTCTTGAAAGCAAGCAAAAAAGCTTTGCATGACCACGTACGTGATAACTTTTATGTGATCACGTGATAACTTTCACGTGGGCACACAAAAACTAAAACAACTGCACCAAAAAGCTTTCGCGCGAGCACTCACAAGCCAAGTTCATGCGAGAACACAATAGCTTTAGCTTGAGCCAGTGAAAAAAACTATGTTTTTGTGTCACCTCATCGCCATACTTGCTAACCCTTAAAGCGATTTGAGCATTATTTCGACCACAAATTTTCGATATGAGACTATATACAATGTAAGACTCCTTTGTCTTAGGTTAAAGGATTTAAGTAATCTTTGAAATGAATCCCCGCAGCGCTTTTTCAAATCTGAAATATTAACATGAAGAATAAATCACCTTTGTAATAAAATCCATTTGGATATAGTACCGTAACTAGGCCCTTAAATAAACCGAGGCAAGAATTGAAGATAAATCTATATATCAGTACCAACAGAGTCTGAATGTTTTACATCTTTCACATGTAAGGATGGTATTGTAATACAGTATAATAGGAAAGCTCAAAACTAGACCAACTGTTATAAAATAAGGAGGATGGTTTTGTGCCATAAAAACTAGTTTAACCACGCTACTAAACCTCGTAGGTTAGAGGATAGTTTAAAAGTTAAATTGTGTGTGGGCGGGTATCAGACAAAAATATGAATATGATATTCATATGATATGAATTTGGTTGCTCTTTTCTGTTGCAAAGAACAAGATATTCATTTAATTCTTCTACCATATGGAAGACAATCCAATTTTTGATAAAGTTTGTCAGTTCGATTACCAAAGATCATGATTACTCTTTGAATCACTGTCTTTGCAATAGTGAAGTATGCCTAATTTTTATTTAAAAAAAAAAAAAAAAAAAAAAAAAAAAAAAAAAAAAAAAAAAAAAAAAAAAACCTTGAATTAAGTTAGGTATTTTTTTTCACTTACTTGAGTCTGGTCAAACAGAGACTAATAAGTACATTAACTGTTTTCATGGAATAATTCCGCTCACAGTAAAAAGATGCCACATGGCTACAGACAAAAGTTGAGGGAGTTTAAGGTCTACATGCAACCCTAGACATACAGGTACTACAGAGATTTTACAAGTCGAAAAAAAAAAAAAAAAAAGGCAAATGATGGATTCTTTTGCACATATGACATAATGCATCACCAAAAAATAAAATCAAATAATAAAAAAAAATTAAAGAAAATAATGAAAATTAAAAAAACAAAACAAAACAAAAACACCCTATCACCATTTTTGATTTGTCATGTAAAATCCCCATAGCAGCAAAAATTTCCTTTCTACAGAAGTATTCTGTGGTAATCATGGATGTGCATAGCAATATTTGGTTACAACTAGACTTAAGTAAATGAAAAATATCAATCTTATTAAAGTTAATTTGATGTTTTTAAAATAAAAGTTTTGCATAATTCACTGTCACAAACACAGTAACTCCCAACAGTAGTATGACAGTATGAAAGACTTTAATCCAATCAACCCAGGTACCTGCCATACTAAATTTGGTTCAAATTGTCTCAATATGTTTAGAGAAGAAGCTGATGAAATATGGTAAAATCACAAATATGTCATCGAAACTTTTTAATTACCATTGCCCTCAATGGGATTTATTTTCACAAAACTCAATTTCACAAAAATTTTTACCAACAAAATTTTTTTAAAAGGCAAAAACACGAAATTTTAACCCAAAGAATATTATTGATTCTACAGTATATATAGACACAGATACACATCAGCGAAGTGGGCTAAAAACAAATGTCAAAAAATTAAATAAAAATATTTAACATAATTTATTTTTTAAAAACAACAAATAAAAAATTGGCTTCTTCAATCAACAAAATCAAAGTGTGACATAATACTGTGAACCATTTATTTATATAAGCTTTACCTAAGCTTTGGTTTCTACTTTAGAAACCAGGAAAAGTATCTGTACCACTGAACTAGCAATTAAGAGAGAGAGAGAGAGAGAGAGAGAGAGAGAGAGAGAGAGAGAGAGAGAGAGAGCAGTCTAAAATGAAATTAACAGTGGTTATTTATGTTTTTACCCCATATTAAAAGTAACTATAGATTTTTTTTATAAGATTGAAGGTCATTTGGCACTTACTTTAACTTGATCCAACTAAAGACATTCTTATACAAAATTCAGTTTTATCAGACTCATTAGTTTCAGAGGATTCAAAGAACCACCTTAATATGATGCTTCAAGTGCAAAATTTCTAAAAAACAGTCAATGAGAAATATCCCTAAAAACAAATTCTCTCCATACATGAAATTGCCTTTCTTTTCTATATATATTCTTTCTATATCTTTATATCTTATAAAGTTGCCTCCCCTGTTTTACCACACACACAGTCCAAGGAGCCTACAGAAACCAAAGAGGAGAAAAAGCAACCAGAATCCCAAGCATCGAAAGCCAGTAGTACAAAGTCATCTAAATCTAAGAAAAAATAATGCAATAAAAATACTGTAGATCTTAAATTTAAACAAATTAAGTTAAAATAAAATCCACAATGTTTTTCTATTTATAGTAATGGTATCCTTCTTTATTTATTTATTTATTTATTTATTTTGAACTGGATTTTTAAAAAACATTTTAACCATCCAATGGCCTGCCTTGCTTAATTTGGGTTCAATAAGCCCTGTCAATTTTAGAAGATTTTCTGTATATTCCCCCAAAATCATGTGAATATTTTTCTTCGGAAAAAAATCCAATACAAATGTATATGTTTAATTCTTTCTTTGAAAAGCCTTTCAAATACCATAAAATCACAAATGTCTTTAAGGGGATAAAATGTTCCTATTTTTTTTATGGTTTAGTGAAAGCCACTTTGAATTGATCAATAACTGTGCACTATAGAACACTCGGTCATGAATACCACAGTTTCAGAGGAGAAAATAAAAGTTATTGCACAGATGCACACATGCTGTGCTGTAACATATACTTTGCTGGCACTTGAGAAAATGTTTAAAAGTAGCAGTGTAGACTTTTAATATGACTGGGATGGGAAACGAAAATAAAATGACTTGGGGCAGCATATTTTCAGTAGGTAGGATGGGAATGAGAATCTATAAATTAAGTTGAATTAGCCTAAAAATATGCAATCTGACAGTGAGAGCTATGAAAACCTAACTTTGGAAAAATCATAAATCTGTCTCATAGATTTATTTGTTAATTTCATCTCTTTATCTGGATGCATCATCACAACAAAAGCTGGCTTAGACAGGTACCACTGTGTCCGTTACATTAAAAACAAAAATTAAATTAAAAAAAAAACATTTTAAAATGCAAATTCAACAAGCATAAGTAAAAAGAGTTTTAAAAAGATTTTAAAACTGAATTATTAATTCAGATAAAACAAAATTCAAATTAAAACAAAACTAGCTAACTTACAAAACTACATTTTCTGATTACCTGGCTCAAGTTTCATAACTCTTTATTAACTAATATTTTCCTTAACTAAAATCTGGAAAATCTGAAATCTTAATAATATACAATAATTGCCTTCTACTATCAGTCCATAATTGTTTGTCATACACATATTTGGAGAACAAAATTCCATTTTTAATCAAAATCATTCAAAAATATCAAAAATCAATGTAAGATTTACTGACCTAATAGTAAAAATAACCAGACTTATTCAAAAAGTTTCTTTAATTCTGTGCATATAACAATTTTTTCATGTTTTCAACAAGACAACAAATTCAATATGTCCACAATAACCCATATGCACCTTCCTAGTTTACCATTGAAGAAGTGTTGTCATAATTTGAATATTCATGATTATCACCCCTTGATAAATCTGAACAACAGTGAACACCCAATTATTAACTTATATCTCTTTTCTACATTTTTCTAATTGAAAAAAAATCAAAACTTTTTAAACTATATCTATTGCATTTTTAGACACAATTTCTTTTTAATATTTCTTTTAAATTCAACACCATGTAATAAGGAAATGTGATTTGCATATTAATTCATTTGAACTCTGTTAACCTTAAAATTCCCTGATGTAATCTTGGGTGAGGCCAAATTGAATCATTGAAGTCATTAAATTTCAGCTTTTTTCCAAAATCTGCTCTATGTACAGTAGAATTCGGAGAAGATTTTTTTCATTTAAAAATAGAATTTGGTTAGGTCAATGATTATTAATTCAATCTTACTTTTATTTTTATGAGGAAAAAATTAATAAAAAAAAAATATTTAGCAAAAAACCATGTGACAAACAGTTATGGACCAATAGCAAGTATGTTAACATCCAGAATTGTCTCCCTTCATAAGTGTTACCACCTGAGGACATTGCCTAGATAGCAATTATTGTTTTGTTAGAGTGAAACAAAGTTTATTCTACAAATTTAATTATACAAGAACCTTATAACAAGAAAATCAAGTTTCTTGTTCACTTATTGTTTGTTTAACAAATGAACAAGGTACTTCCTGCCAGAAAACTGCATGGGGTTATCTCCCTTATATTTTGACATTTTTTTTTTCTCCAGTCATTTATTTGGTGTCCAAATTTAAGGGAGATTATTTTTAAAGCATTTGAATGATTATGATGACTTAATTTCAATGTGATTGCTTTTTGCATTCAATAGACATAAAAATTGTATTTCAATAGCACAGTGGAAAGCAACCATTATCTTAAACAAGCCTCTGGTATGTACATGTATGTTTACTAAAATATTTAACAGATCACATTTTCTTTAGGTTGTTCAGTTCTAGCTTCAGCTGTATGATTTGTTCACGGTAATCCTCTTCTTCGTCAAATGTAACCAATCCTCTCAATTCCTGAAATCAAGAAATAGATGTCAAAATCTTAAATAAAAGTCTAGATATAGCAATTTCCTAAATGAGGTCATGACCCTGACCTTTGAATATGTATATAAAGCAGTGTTTCAAAGAATCAAACCTGCATGAAAAATTGTCATGGTGAAAAAAAAGGTCTTGACCTTACTTTGAAGGTCATTTCAGGAAATTACCATCCTTGAAAAAAAAAAAAAAGAACAAAACAAAACAAACAAACAAGTCAAAATAGATAAGTGGTGTTTTACGCCTCGCTAAAATTTCTTTCACTTATTTTGGGGTGTTCAGTTTTTGGTCTAGGTCTTGACCTTTGACCAAGACCCCACTGAAAGGTCATGTCTGGAAAATTTGAAAACTTGAAAAAGTCCATTTAATAATGAAATTCATACAGTCCTGATAAATATTTCAGTATTTTTTGTAAGCCAATCTGGCAGAGTGGTTAGGATGTAAGCCTTCAAAATCAAGGCATCTCATTGCTCTGGGTTTCTGCCCCAGTTGACTGCAAGTGAGAACAGTTTTCCCTTGTTGCAGGCCTTTATTAATTAGCACTGTACCGATATAATGGAATGAATGGTTTGTGTTGTTTATCTGAAACACTGTGGAAAGTGTACAAGCACTCTAAAAGCTGTCAAAATTGCACTTTTGTGCACTTTGGTGTAGACCAGGCTTGATGAGTGGCTGGGTAGCTCAGAAGGTAGACCATCCTGCTCGTATTGGGTAGGTACTGGATTGGAGTCCTAGTTTAGCAGCTGCATATTTTCTTTTTCCTGTTTCATTTGGGACTTGTCCCACCCTGGGAAGTGGCCAACCAACAAGATGGTCCCAGGTTGGAACCTGGTGGTTTTGATTCAAAGTACATGTGGTTGAATTGGAAAAAAAGAAAGGGAGGAATGTAGTGTACCTGGCTTGAAAAAATCTAAATCATCGTTTTTTAATACTGACAATATTTTATTACACATGCCTATGCAAAATGTTTTCAGATTTTCAGATATTTAAACAATTCAATATTTTACAGCTATGACCTTGACCTCTGGACTCATGACCTTGAACTATATTTCAAAATGATATATCGATACAATATTCTAATATATACATATCTACATGAAAAGGCTTTTTTAAAAACAAATTTAATAAGCTTTACATTATTCTTCAAGTCTTTTTGTGTCCTTGAGAGATGACTTTTATGTTAAAAGTGAACACGAAGCAGAATAGGGATCAATTACAACAGTCCATTTTAGCTATCAGCTCTTGTGAATGTGAGCTAAAATTCTAGGACAACCTATGGCTACTATATATATAATATATAATATTTCTGATTCTGCCAATCTCATCAGAATACAATAAGGCCTAACTCAAAAAATTCTTTGTTTGCTGTTTTCCGACCCATGCTATCCACATGTGGGTAGGTAGGTAGGAGAAAAAAATTATTTTATTTTTTGAAAAAAAGTTTAAACTGATTTCATATGTCTCTATTTAAAAACAATTTACAATTTTTTTTTTTGCTAACTACAGTCTTCTTTTTTTTTCTCTCCTTGTGTTTTCTCCCAAGGGAATTTCTTAAATACTGTATAAACCTGCTCAAAGGTCATCTTGCTTGCCAGGGTTATTGCCCTTTAATACTGGTTCTTATGTTGCCTGAGGGGTAAAAACAAATTGGAATTTAATTGCAAAAAATTTTTTTTGGGTAGGGCCATTTCAAGTCCGCCAGGCAGTCAATGGCAAACAAAGTTAATTTTATTTTAGGCATAACAGTATATCTGAAATAATATACATTACCATTACTGAGAGTGGTGCAGTGTTTGGTCCATGTCTGTAATAGGCGAGTTTTGTTTCAGTTAGAATGTAAAAAGAACCTTTACTTGGCTGTAGTATTATTTCTAAAATTAAAAAAAAAAGAAAAAATATATAATAATACTTTAAATACATCAATGGCTAAAAGCTGCATTAAATTTACAAATAACTGAAGAAAAAAAATTTCTAAAAAATTTTTTTTTCATTAAAATAAATTGGTTGTTATTATGATCTGTGCAATTCATTTTCTCAAGTTCAATCTTATTAGCCCATAATAAAAGGAAATCCTAAAACCATAGGACAACTCGATTAATGTTATTTATCAGCATGGAGCAAGCGCAGAAGTTCTACATGAATGTAAACTAAGGTGTTGGCAGAAAGAAAACATGTTTGTGCGAGAAAGAAAACGAAACTTTTCTGCGAAGATAAAAACAAAGGCAAACTGGAACAAAACCCAAATCCAAGGATTCAAAATGGCTGTTTGGCTTGGATATGCATGACAAAGTGGCCAGATAGGTTTGAACACATGCTTTTATTGCTGTGTTTGTTAAAATTGCCTCGTTTTCGATAAAGAATTAACAAACAGTGTGTGTGTGTGTGTTATGTTTTATTCTCAAATTGCGTATTTAGGTTACATGTTGCGATGCTGTGATGTGTCACACCTCGTTATAGCTATACCAGTATATTAAAATGTTACATGCCAAAATATTTCCAAGTGCAATGCATCATGTGATGCAACCCCGGAATATAACATTGATTTTATTATTTTTACTAAGATGCTTTGATTAAAAAAGAATGTTAATTACAATCTACTTCCAAAGTTACCTTTAAAGACACCATAGTTTCTGTATCATCAGCGTTATTCATTGCAGTCAAACGCACTAACAAAATGTCACTACCATATCTCTATATTCTTCCACTGTGTATTGTGTTATAATATTATGTTAATTATCTTTGTGATGTTATGTAATGTTATGTTTAACTGCATCGTTATGTTATGTTATGTTTTACAGCATCGTTATGTAATGTTATGTTTTACTGCATTGTTATGTAATGTTATGTTTTACTGCATCGTTATGTTATGTTATGTTTTACTGCATCGTTATGTAATGTTATGTTTTACTGCATTGTTATGTAATGTTATGTTTTACTGCATTGTTATGTAATGTTATGTTTTACTGCATCGTTATGTAATGTTATGTTTGACTGCATCATTATAATATGTTATGTTTGACTGCATCGTTATGTAATGTTATGTTTTACTGCATCGTTATGTTATGTTATGTTTTACTGCATCGTTATGTAATGTTATGTTTTACTGCATTGTTATGTAATGTTATGTTTTACTGCATTGTTATGTAATGTTATGTTTACTGCATCGTTATGTAATGTTATGTTTGACTGCATCGTTATAATATGTTATGTTTGACTGCATCGTTATGTAATGTTATGTTTTACTGCATCGTTATGTAATGTTATGTTTTACTGCATCGTTATGTAATGTTATTTTTAACTGCATCGTTATGTAATGTTATGTTTTACTGCATTGTAATGTAATGTTTTGTTTGACTGCATTGTTATGTAATGTTATGTTTTACTGCATTGTTATGTAATGTTATGTTTTACTGCATCGTTATGTAATGTTAATGTTATGTTTTACTGCATCGTTATGTTATGTTTTACTGCATCGTTATGTAATGTTATGTTTTACTGCATCGTTATGTAATGTTATGTTTTACTGCATTGTTATGTAATGTTATGTTTTAATGCATCGTTATGTAATGTTATGTTTTACTGCATCGTTATGTTATGTTATGTTTAACTGCATCGTTATGTAATGTTATGTTTTACTGCATCGTTATGTAATGTTATGTTTTATTGCATCGTTATGTAATGTCTTGTTTTAATGCATCGTTATGTAATGTTATGTTTTACTGCATTGTTATGTAATGTTTTGTTTGACTGCATTGTTATGTAATGTTATGTTTTACTGCATTGTTTTAAATGTTATGTTTTACTGCATCGTTATGTAATGTTATGTTTTACTGCATCGTTATGTTATGTTATGTTTAACTGCATGGTTATGTAATGTTATGTTTTACTGCATCGTTATGTTATGTTATGTTTAACTGCATCGTTATGTAATGTTATGTTTTACTGCATCGTTATGTTATGTTATATTTTACTGCATCGTTATGTAATGTTATGTTTGACTGCATTGTTATGTAATGTTATGTTTTACTGCATCGTTATGTTATGTTATGTTTAACTGCATCTTTATGTAATGTCTTGTTTTACTGCAACGTTATGTAATGTTATGTTTTAATGCATCGTTATGTAATGTTATGTTTGACTGCATCGTTATAATATGTTATGTTTGACTGCATCGTTATAATATGTTATGTTTTACTGCATCGTTATGTAATGTTATGTTTTACTGCATCGTTATGTAATGTCTTGTTTTACTGCATCGTTATGTAATGTTATGTTTTACTGCATTGTTATGTAATGTTTTGTTTGACTGCATTGTTACGTAATGTTATGTTTTACTGCATTGTTTTAAATGTTATGTTTTACTGCATCGTTATGTAATGTTATGTTTTACTGCATCATTATGTAATGTTATGTTTTACTGCATCGTTATGTAATGTTATGTTTGACTGCATTGTTATAATATGTTATGTTTGACTGCATCGTTATAATATGTTATGTTTTACTGCATTGTTATGTAATGTTATGTTTTACTGCATCGTTATGTAATGTCTTGTTTTACTGCATCGTTATGTAATGTTATGTTTTACTGCATTGTTATGTAATGTTTTGTTTGACTGCATTGTTATGTAATGTTATGTTTTACTGCATTGTTTTAAATGTTATGTTTTACTGCATCATTATGTAATGTTATGTTTTACTGCATCGTTATGTAATGTTATGTTTATCTGCATCGTTATGTTATGTTATGTTTTACTGCATCGTTATGTAATGTTATGTTTTACTGCATCGTTATGTTATGTTATGTTTTACTGCATCGTTATGTAATGTTATGTTTTACTGCATTGTTATGTAATGTTATGTTTTACTGCATTGTTATGTTATGTTATGTTTTACTGCATCGTTATGTTATGTTATGTTTTACTGCATCGTTATGTAATGTTATGTTTTACTGCATCGTTATGTAATGTTATGTTTTACTGCATTGTTATGTAATGTTATGTTTTACTGCATCGTTATGTTATGTTATGTTTTACTGCATTGTTATGTAATGTTATGTTTTACTGCATTGTTATGTTATGTTATGTTTTGCTGTTATCACGTGATCAATATTTTAAAACAAGATCTTTGGTAAATCAAACTGGCAGTAGGTTTTCCTGGAAATTTCAACGTAAGTTAAAGTTTTCTTATGGAACCAAGTATTAAATTTTTCATGAGAGACATAGTTAAATAAAAATCTACAACTTTTAACTTTTATCATAACAGTTCAGCCTGCTTTAGTGTCCACTTCTACATAAAGACCACCTGTCAATTAAGCCCAGTTTGTCAGTTTGCTTGCCAAAGGTCACTGGTTTTATCTTGGCAATCTGGTTTTGTTGACCATGCCAGAAATGACTGCCATGATACTAATACAAAAAAAATCTTCACCGGGGCATAAAACATCATTATTTTACTCCAATCCACTCCATTAAGGCCAGTGTTATAGTTTCACTTTTCTTTATATTCTTACCAATAAAAGCATCTACTAGTATTTAAAGATTGTGTGTCCATTAAGACAGGCATTTTGAAATTCTTTACTTCTTATAGTAAAAAAACACAACTCTTTCTAAAGATCATGTTTCTACTTAAGAGCAGTATTCTAAATTACCTTTGCTTAAAGCTGCATTAAGTTTTCCTAAGAAAATATTAAAATGGTTTTGATCTAATTAATGATGTTCCTAATAAACAATGTTACATTTGGTTCAATGATAAAAGCTGAATTAAATACAGAAATAACAGTAATTTCCCAGCGAGATGTAGCCTGTGGGATCTAATTTTAGAACATGGATACGTCATAAAAAATGGGTCATTAAATAACTTACAAAATGGTGAAATACGATATTTCAAACACAGAATTTCATGAAATTTGTCATTTGTGACTTTGTAATATGACAATGTGAATTGCGAATACATTTGGATATTAATGACGGACAATCAATGCAATTTTCCAGGTGTCTCCTTTGATTCATTCCAGGATTCCATTTACAGCTGATAGGAATGAAATTTTATTAAATGAATCTCATGGATTGTGATTATAAGTTATCTATTTTAAAATATATATATTTTTAGAAAATAAAAAAAAATTCAGAAAATTGAAAAACTTTATTCAGCTTTAATATTAATATACAGTAACTACTTTTCAAGTCCGGATCAGACTATACCATGATTCAAACCATGATCCCTACACACACAGTAAGGACTCTATCACTATTGTTATCAAGTAAAGGTTAGTTGGTTGATTGATATTGTTGTTTAACATCATATCAGTAGTTTTTTTAGCAATTCTTGCGAAAGCAAGAATATAAATCTCTCGGATTTATCTACAAACAAGTTGGTATATGCCTGATATGTATTTGCAAGTGTGTATTATGGCCTAGCTGCTATGTATTAGTGGGCAGGGTGACTTTTTTGGTAAGGTGCTAGCTCACCGCCTTAGAATTTTACAGATATTCATACAACTTCTTTAGTCTTTTATCCTGGCATTGAGTGAACCAGTTGGTACTCTGTCCTTATAATGCCAAGCGCTAGACAATGTAGCAATACCTCATATCTAAAAGTCTTAAGTATGACCTTGCCAGTATTTGAACACACAACCTTCCCACTCTTGAGGCCAATTTTCTATTAATACATGTAAGTCACTGAGGTTGTCCCTAGAAAAGATTCAACCCAATATAAAGATTTACATGTACCACAGAACATAATATATGTAGTGAAACATATGGTGGAGACTGAAAAATTAGAAATTGAAAAGTTGGATAATCGATTTGTAATGTTATTAGAAATCATATAAAAATTAAGCCAAATATCATGATTTGTACAGGTTAATTACACAAGGTGCATACATCATGCAATAACCAGATAGTTAGTTTTCTAAGATAGTTGCCTGGAGGCTGTACAAGGTTTGTCTGACCATTTACACGAGGAAGACTTGAGTAATTAACCTGATGTAATAAATATAGTCTAAAGTATAATTTTAAAATGCCAGTAAGTATTTGGCTTAATTTTTATATGATTTCTAATATCATTATATATTTAAGTTACAACGTCAATGCTTTCAGACAAGATGTAATTGTTCCCTGGATCCGAACCCTTGGCCCACTTCCTTACCTATAACATACAAGTCTGGCACAATTTGAAGTTCTCTAGTTTCATTATCAATCTCTGCGACTGGAATATAACAAATATCAAACAGCGAGTGAAGTAAACATGGTTGAATTCTCTGTTGCATCATCTGTCAACTCCAAGGCGAAGTTCGTCCTTGTCATCTCTAGTTAGTTGTATGCCATGGACGTGACCACTATCAGAAATGCCAAAGAAAATAGTTCCACCTTTACCTGTAATGAATAAAACACCTGGTATTAGAAACAATTTTATCTTTTTTGAGTTAAATACAGAAGTTGTCAATTACGAGGGCTGTTTGATCTGTAATGTGTATTGTACCACAGATGGATAACACTTTGAACAAATTTTTCGGCAATGATACGCTTGGATAGCTCTATTCAATACCTTTCCAACAATATAAACACTTGTCTCCAGTTTTACATACTGGTAATTTTAAAATTATAGCCATTTCAACAGAGTCAGTCAGTTGATCACTATAGTAAAAATGGTTGGGACATGGGTTGAGAATATTAAAGAAATCATAGGTTATAAAAGTTAGCACAAAACTCAGTCATTTGTTAAAACATATAGATTTTTAATGAACTGGGGAAGTTAATGAGTCTGATAGGTATCTTATGAGACAGTTCGTGGGTGGTGAAGGAAATTTTTGACTGGCACAGAGTCCATCAAAGATGGCCACCTGTGAAAATATCAGGCAAGGCAAATGTCTTAAAAATCAGGGAAATAATTGAAAGTTATGGCAGATATATAATTTGTGATATTGCCAAAGCTGTTGGCTTATCCCTTTTATGGTCGGATTTCATTTTTAATCCAATAAAGCTCGAGATGTGTCAAGATTTTCGCATGTTCATCTTCTTCATGATAATGCTTCATTAAAAACATGTACATCAGCTTGTGAAGCAATTTTTTAATTCGAAGGTTACTGTCTTGCCACACCTACAGTACTCTCTAGATCTAGCCCTCATAATGTGACTTTTTCCTATTTCCAAAACTCTAAAGTTCTTTTCTTGTTGTTGTTTCATGTCCTGGCAAGCCCTTGGCTCAGTCATCAGCCTGTGCCTCAGAGGTCTACCTAAATCAGCATACTATCACACATTTCAGAAATGGATTCAGAGATTTAAATTATGTTTTTCAAACTGTTAAGAGTACTTTGAAGGAATGTAATGTTCATTTCACTATTTAAGTGGAATGCTTTTAAGATTTTGTACAATACATAATACATATTGAACAACCCTCGTGTGCTATTCAAAATATCTAGATGCCAGAGATGAGTTATAATAAGAATTCTATGGATTTGAAAGTATCACCTGATTAGTTTTTGATCAAGTAGAAAATACATTATTTTAACATAAAGTTTCACATTTTGATATGCCGCCGCCACCACAACAACTGCCACCGCCTATGACAACACTTAAGTCTCGCCTTATGGCGATGCCAGGCTCAACAAAAAAGAATGATGATTTCCCTGTTTGAAAGGGTCTTGAATGCTAAGTGGGACCTTGGTGCATAAATGTTGAAAAAGAAAGGGAAATTTTTTGTTTTATTTAAAGATTAATGTGAAAACAAAATAAATCATTCGCAAGGTTTTCAACCAATACAGTTAATATATGTTTCGAACCAGGAAAGAAAGGAAAAAAAAATTTTTCTCTGTTTGACTGGTTGGTTATTATCTTGTTAAATATTCATTAGTAATTTTTTCAGCATTTTCTGACTAGAGAAAATTTATTTTTAAAGGAAATAAAGAGAGTTGCAAGTGTAATTTGGTCTGTTTCATACATGTGTAATTTGGTCTGCTTCATATGTGTGTAATTTGGTCTGCTTCATACGTGTGTAATTTGGTTTGCTTTGTACATGTCTAATTTGGTCTGCTTGGTACGAGTGTAATTTGATCTGCTTTGTACGTGTGTAATTTGGTCTGCTTGGTATGAGTGTAATTTGATCTGCTTTGTACATGTGTAATTTGGTCTGCTTGGTACATGTGTAATTTGGTCTGCTTCATATGTGTGTAATTTGGTCTGCTTCATATGTGTGTAATTTGGTCTGCTTTGTACAAGCTCATACTCTTGGCACACTTTTGTAAGTTGCTAGCTCACTGGTCAATATGCTGCACACAAGCATAACACTCTCGTCACATGATCGTTGTAATGCAGAAACCAGTTGATACTCTGTGATGCTAATGCTGATTGCCACTCTTAAGTATTACCAAATGTACATTGTAGGTGTGAAATAATTTCAGATAATGAATGACATACCTGTGTCTGACATACTACACATGTTGAGCTATGACTGATGCCTGATACTTTAGTTAATGAATTAAGATGATGAATGACATACCTGTGTTTAGCATACCACACACGTGTTGAGCTATGACTGATGCAGATACTTTAGCTAATGATTTATTTGGCCGGAGTTCATGAGTAGTATTATTTTGAAAGTCAACCATTGAATCTGAAATAAAGAAAGTGTAAACAGCATATTGTGAAATTTTTAATTTTCTTGGTTCTAAGAAAAAATATCATTTTGTGGAGGGATGAATTCGTGGTTATGGCCGTAGTCATGACTGTTTTCCGATCTTAAGTGCACCTACATGTAAATGCCTATTGTAAAGGGCAACAATCTGAGTATCTGAGTGTTAACTCAGAATTCTATTAATCTATTTCTATTAATTATGACTATAAAGAGAAACTAAAATCTCATTTCCATGACTGGTACGACTCACAAATTGTTAACCAAGTTGGAGATGACCATGATGAAGTTTCATATGTTTTTGTGGATATGAAAACATCTACCATTAAACCAATTCATGTCAAATGGCTAATTGACACACACAAAAACATGTCTATCAAAACAAATGTTTTTCAAACTGGATTCAACAAAGCTTGTTTGCTTTGAATTGGAACATACTAAATCTGTGTGTTTATATTTTTACAAGTTTACATGTTGGCCTAATTTTTTTTTCTGAGGATTTTAATATCTGATTCATGGATTTTAACTGACATTTTTATCATTGATACATGTAGTTTGTATCTTGTCAGATTAATAAAGTGAACCAAATGTTGTGAAAACATTGTATTACTCCACTTATTTCACTCATGTCGTCAAAAAGGTAAGTTGTTATGAACATATATAAAACTATTTCGTTGACATGTAAATTCCTGGGTCGAGGTGTCAACAAAAACAACGAAAATTGAGCCACCACGAAAATTGATGATTTCACAATATTTTATAATAATGAACACTCTTAAATCATTAGTGACAGTAGATCTTGTTTAAATGCCCCTTTAGCATTTGTTTAATGGGATTAGAACCTGGGCAGTGAGAGTCACCGTGATTCATAAGCGCCAGCTTTAGACCTCAGGCCACCAATGGCCTCATGGAATGAGGAGACAGAATTTGTTATTGGTTTTTTTTTCTTAAAAAAAGGTTTTTAACGATTTGAAAAATGCAAAAAATTTAGGAAAAAATTTTTGTTTTTAAAAATGCAAATTATTCAACCTTTTTTTCTTAATATTTACTAAATAATTTTGTAGTTTTTATATTAAAATGTAAAGTACATTTTTGAGATTTTTCAGTAAATTTGAGGATAAAGTATCCCTGCTACATCATACAGATTATATATTATATACATGTATATTACTGTCCTAAAAATCAGCTGTAGATTTCTTAAGACCTCATGATTAAAAGATTCTATCACTTGTATGGAGGTGATCAGTTTTTGATTTATGGAGAAAACTGCAGTGCCTAGAGAAAATGGCTGACTTTTGGTAAGGAATCTGACACACTTTCTCACACTAGCTCAATATGAACAAAGTGGGTAGAGACACTGTGATCGGTAAAAGCACAAAGTAACACAGTCAGCATGGCCCCGGCCAATGATTAAAAAAATTTATTTATAGAAAAAAATCAAATAAAATAAAACTTCTTACCTAATATATAATACCTTTCTGGCATTGGCTGATTTCTGGATCTGAATTTATTTTCTTTTGAAACTGTTCCTGTTGCTACCAAATTAAAAACACAGTTGTCAGCAAAAAAATAAAAAATAAAAATCTTTAGAACCAAGAAGATTAATAGTGTCTTGTGTCCTGGTCAAAAGTGTTTCACTTATACTATATGTAGTGATCAGTTCTGGGATGGTGGAGGAACCTGGAATACCATGAAATGACAACTAACCTTTAGCAATCAAATTGTTGTTGCTGTTGTACATGTAGTTGTAAAATTGCTTAAAGTTGCATTGGCAATTTTTCACCTATGGGCAATGAGAGCAAGGTTATTTATCAGTATACTGTGTCTATAGATAAATTTAAAATCAAGTTCATTTATGTGCAAGATGTGTAAGTGTTTATGTTAGTCTGCTGTGAACTAGTGCATACTCAAGGCAACTTTTTGGAAAGATGTTAGCTTCCCCAGTCAATATGTCATAGACAAGCATACAATTCACCAAGACAACTATCCTGACACTGGGTGAACCAGGTAATACGATACTCTGTCCCCCTAATGTATACCACCAGGTAAGGAAAAAAAAAAATCTCAAATTTTTAAGTTTCATGATGTACAACCTGGCTAGGGTTTAAACCCACAGCCTCCCATTAAAAAACTTTATCAACACTTCCTAACTTTAACTTTTGGCACAGTCAATAAATGACATCACTTTCACGGTTGATTAATTAAATATCTGAACTATTATAAGAAATAACTATTGTTTCAAGCCCAGTATTTTGACAATATAGAATTTGCACATGGTTTTAGCAGTACATTAATCTCTTACTGATGTTTGAGTTGAGTTGAGTAATGATGTTTAACGTCCCAGTCAAGAATTTTCACTTATATCGAGATGTTGCCAGATATAGACAGAAGTGCAAAAATTTTTGCCTGTGCATTGCACTGATGGCATTATACAGCAGGGCTCTTTTTCGTGCCACACCTACCATGACATGGGACCTCATTTACATTAAGTTTCCATCCAAAAGAACCGAGACTTTCATACTTACCATGTAAACTAAAAAGTGGTTCCCCATCTGTATCATCTCCAGATGTAATGTTTCCATGGTGATGACCTTCATCCTCTTCATCACTACTTAAATTCTATTTAACATTGAGGATGAAAATTTAAATCAATTTGGCATAAATATGGTGAAAAAAATAATAATAAGTGAGACTGGAACTACATTAAATATTTTTAAACAAGAAAAATTCAAAATGCGAGGCCCCGGTGGCCGATTGGTCTAAAGCATGCACTTACAGAGCACAAACTTTAATCTATCTAATCCACTTACAACTTTTCACATCAAATTTGGTTTTAATGACAATTTTAAATGCCAGGCCCCAGTTTCACAATCATTCACTCAGTTGACTTTACACTCAACTCAAATTAGGGAATATTTCAATGTCAATTTTTAAAGAAATTACAAAGTTAAAATTGAATATCTTATGTTAAATTTAAATTGTTTTTTGTAGGTTTGTTGAACAAAACAAAACACTGTATTATTAACTTAAAATTATGAAAATATTGATGAGAGAAATATAAGAATATTTGAGTTGTGTGTACACTTAATTGAGTGAATGATTGTGTAACTGGGGCCTAATCTAGTCTCCATGAACAAACTTTAATCAAAAGGAAACCCTCTATACCAAATCTGGTTTCATTTTGACAAAGAGTTTTCAGAGCAGATAATACAATTTTTTGTATGCACACCTGCACAGACACTTTGCCATGCAACAGGTCCTGCTAGCTTAAGGCAATTAGCTTAATGATTGCAAATATGGCCATATTTACAGTATTGGGCGCCTCAGTGGCCGAGTGGTCTAAAGCGCATGCTTACGGATCACAGTGCCTCTCACCACCTGGGTTTGAATCCCACTCGGGGCAGATCCTAGAGTGAGAAAGTTTGTCAGTTCACTTGCCGAAGGTCGGGGGTTTTCTCCGTGCACTACGGTTTCCTCCACCATCCCAGAACTGACCTCCTCAAAATAAGTGAAAAAATATTGACTGGAGTGTAAAACACCATTTCTGGATTCCACTCCACTCCATATTTACAGTATTGATATTGCTTTCAAAAATCCTACCTGTGTTACATCATGTACCATTTGTATTGTATCTGTACCAGTAAGTAGCTTTTCTTCTTGAGTTAGTTTGGTACCTTTTCTGCCAAAAAAATAAAAATAATAAAAAAATAAATAAACAAATAAATACAAAAAAAAAAAAAAAAAAAAATTAAAATGAAATAAAATAAAATAAATAAATAAATTATAAAGTTCATAAATCAATTAATTTATAAATAAATAAATAAATGAATAAATAAATAAATACAAAAAATATAGATTAAAATGAAATAAAATAAAATAAATGAATATAAATAATAAATTTAATAAATCAATTAATTTATAAATAAATAAATAAATAATTAACAAACAAATACATAAATAGATAATAATAATAATAATAATTAAAAGCTCTGATTACCTGCTAGCTTATCCTATATCTACATGTATATTGCACAGTTTGGCTATGTTAAAATCTAATGTAACCAAAAAAGAAGTTGTTTGTTTGTGTGGAAGTGGTTAGAGGTGGTGGCAGTTGTGTTGCTCATATATTGGTTGTATTGGTGACAATTGTGTGGAGTTATTTGTATCAATAGTGACAATGGTGTGTTTGTAGTGAATGTAATAGTGATGTTGGTAGTTATGCTGGTTGTGGTTGGTGGTGCTAGCGATAGTAGTGATTTTGGTGGTGGTGGTGGATGTTTTGATAGTGGTGCTCTCTCTCTCCCTCTCTCTCCTCTGTGTGTGTGTGTGTGTGTGTGTGTGTGTGTGTGTGTGTGTGTGTGTGTGTGTGTGTACCTTGCCAATCCCTTGTTAACTTCTTTACCAGTACTTTTCCTAATGTATGTATCTACATTTAATTTTGACCCTGCAGACGATGGTTGCAAATCTACTTTCCACAGAAAAATTCTCAGAATCCTGCAAGCTAGCTTAAATGTTTGGGATGATGGTGGTGACATCATCATCAATTTCAAAGCAGTTTCTATGCCTAAACCAAATATAAATGAAAATAATAGAGCAAAGTGAACTAGATCTTCAGTTGTTCATAAAAAAAAACCATGAATGCCAACAAGTATTCCAATCTCATCACAGAGTAAATAACACAAAATCAAACATATTATAATTAGTACGTCACATGTTAATTTGTTGAAAAAATTATTACTACATGAATACTAACTGTTATGTGTAGAATCATTTGTCTCTTGACAATGTATAGCATTCCAAGTATAGTCCGTCGCATAACCCCTCCCCCCTCCCAAACCAAATCTAGTAATCACCCCCCCCCCCTTTTTTTCAGATGGCAATGTATGTAGTTGCAGTTTGATACAAAATGACGCGATTTACGTATGTAATTTAAGGGGATAATATAAACGACTTGTTCACAAGTAATAATAGGAAGAAGGTCACAAAGTACTCGTTAAACATTTTAAATGAGTTTCTTAAAGCCAGGAAAATTGATGATGATCTATGGAGATGGATCAAATCAATCATAATCATATTTTGTGCCATTTGTATTTTTATTTATTTAAAATTTTAATTCCCTTGGTAAAAGTCCATAATAGGAAAACATCAACCACAAAAATATAATTGAATCTGGAGGGATCTATTGAAAAAATTATTGATACCTTCATTTTATCAAGTGTAAATAAACAGCTGCACCTGGAGCGCATGATATGCCTGTCAGATATTTAAACTTCTTTTTTAATATCTTAAACAACTTGACATTTAGCTGAAACATATTTTTTAAAACAAAAGTAGCAAATTTATTTCTCAATGTTTATTCACAAACCTTTTGGATTATAGGACAAATATAACACAAAAGTTTCATAAAAAAGTTCAAATGATTTTTGAGTTGCAACATGCAAAAAAATGCCTAAAATTTGATGATTAAAGGCCAATAACTCTACAATAAAAAACATACGAATCTCAAAAATAAAAGGGAGCTCTCTGCCATGGATACCAATATCACACAAAAGTTTCATTCAAATGTTCAAAGCATTTTTGAGTTGTTGTACAACATGCAAAAAAATGCCTCAAATTTGACAATTAAAGGCCAATAACTCCGCAATGAGAAAACATACGATTCACAAAAACGAAAGGGAGCTTTCTGCTTTAGATACAAACATTTCACAAAAGTTTCATTAAAATTGCTCAAAGCATTCTTGAGTTAGTGTAGGACGTGTGGACATACGGACGGACGGATAAAAACTACCTGTCATGACCTGTCTGACCCAAAAAAAAATTGGCCGACAGAACAAGTCACAGTCAACCTATTTTTGATTTTCTGATTAAACATCATAAAAAACCATATAAAGGTAAAATGGAAATTTTATAGTTAATTCTACTTTTTTACAGTTAAAATAACACTGTTAGACACACATATAAAATCTGTCAGTTGCTTGTCAAATATATAATACTCAATATTGCATTTTGTTATCGGTGTCATAGCTATCAAGGGTTTTCAAAGTTAAGCATGTGACATCCGAAAAATGTATACAACAATCGCAGGGGTAGTGGTATTGCAATATGAGACATCAATAACAGC
The DNA here is from genome assembly GCA_029721355.1 of Tegillarca granosa. Lineage (NCBI taxonomy): Eukaryota > Metazoa > Mollusca > Bivalvia > Arcoida > Arcidae > Tegillarca > Tegillarca granosa. The sequence continues at coordinate 12,519,355 of CM056606.1, read as the reverse complement.
TGTTGAATCTACAAAACAGACAACAAGAAACAAGATTATTACAAAATCGGACTGTAACTGCAGGATCTACGAGTTTAATACCAACCACTGAAATTGTATACAAACAGACTTATAATAATAGGTATAATAGATATATTTAATTTTTTCTAGTTTTGTAATGCAAGTGTTTATGAAAGCTTAGCATATGAACACCAAATATCCAAATACTCGAGTTTTTATTTATAAATCAGTAAATAGCTGAAGTCAGGTGTCTATTCATTTTTTTTCATCAACTGCAACATCATTAACATCTTTACTTTTTAAAAAAAAAAATTTAAAAAAATTGTTTTTTTTTTTGTTTTGAATTACATCACTAAACTAAAAAAAGCAAGACAAACTGCTTAATTAATATCAATGTCAACATCTGTATCAAAGAGGCTACAGATGGGATATAGAAAAATTTTATGACCTACTGCAAGCATAAAACCATCATAGCAAAACTATTTGAATTTATTCATAAATAAAATAACTTTCAAATGCAATAAAAAGGGGTTTCGTAATCAAAATTAGAAATAATAACAAATAATGGCCGATTCGTATGTTTAGTGGTCTGAGTAGCTCAGTTGGTAGAGTACTCGCCTATAGTGTGGAAGGTCCTGAGTGTGGCCATCAGAAGCAGTGACCTGGCAATTGCAGGCCATATGAAGACCTTCTGAGGGAATTTAGGGTGAGATTTCAAGAATATAAGGGGTCTTGGTAGCTCATTTGGTAGAGCACTAGCCTATAGTGCGGTAGGTCACAGGTTCGATCCCCTGCCCGGCCCTGCATTTTTCATTGTACCTTACCTATCCGAAGTAATACAGGTAATCATTCATTTTAGTCCGTTTTAAAAATATATAGATATATAGCTGTTTACACACATGCACAAACCTACCATTGTGTTGATAAAATTTTTTCCTGCTAAGCTGATTGCCAAATAACATGTTACCCAAGCAGGTTAGTGTGGCAGAGAGTAGCTCCATCTGGTGGCTGTCTGATGAATACATGTATTTTTGACATTTATCTACCCAAAAAATAAAATAATTTTAAAAATCAAACACAAAATATTTATTAAAATGCACACAAACTCATGTATGCAGGCAGTCACACAAACATGCATACACACGATTCACACACACACACACACACACACACACACACACACACACACACACACACACACACACACACACACACACACACACACACACACACATTGGAACATGCATCTGAGCAGTCTCATGTGCAAAGGTAACAAAAACTCAATGCTGAAATAATTTGAGCTACAATGTTAACTATGTTATAACTTGTTTCTGGTGCTACTTATTTGTGATGAATTTACTCCTTCACAACTGTCTACATACATCAAACAATTTTTGACAGTTTGTCGTAGTCTGGGTAGCTCAGTCGATAAAGCACCAAGAGCAGGAGGTACTGGGTTTAATCCCCAGTATGATACTGCCTATTTTTTTCTGTTTTTCCTGTTACAGTTTGGTGGCCAGTGTGGCCCTTGAAAGTGATGGACTTGCACTTGTGGGTCATATGAAGGGAGGAAAGGGACCACAAATAAGAGAAAGGCCCTTGAAAGTAAGAGACTTGAAATTGTGGGTCATTTTAAGGGAGGAAAGGGAGTCGACCAAAAATAAGAATAAAACCAACAGAAAATACCTGTACCTTAAAACCTGCTTTTGCAACTACCTCTGTATAAAGACCAACTATCTTTTAAAGTTTTTTTTCAGGTCCTTTTGCTTTATGTATCAAACAAAAAGAACTAATACGTTCAGAAACACCCGTTTTTTAGGCAGGATTTACGTTAGGTCCAAGTAGCACTCTTTACATACATATAGGTTTTAAGGCATACCATCATTGTTAATTGTCAGTATGTTTAAGTTACACACTAAAGTAGTACAAGTATAGTACATAAAAAAAGTTGAATCTGACAAAATGTAGTCAATTCAGTTTAATTGGAAATGACCCAAATACTAAATAATCCATGCCAACTAAAGTGCTGAACAGGATCAACTGATAGTGATGTCATCAGAGACATTTTGCAGTTGTGCGAATAATGCTATGACAACTGGTGCAGTTAACATATCACTGTGCATAAGGTTTTTTTTAATTTTTATTATTATTTGGATGAATTGGAATGGATTATTTAGTATAATTTCAACATAAGATGTTGGAAAAATTTTATTTCATATCACATATTTAATTATAGGCAAAAAATCTTCAATCAGGCCATTTAGAAATAATCTGATCAAATGCTGTACACACTTTTATGTAAATTCCCTTATTATTTGAAGGGTCCTCAGTGGCCAAGTGGTCTAAAACACATGCTCAAAGATCACAATGTCTCTCACCACCTAGGTTCTTATCTTGATCAGGCAGATCTAGTTCGAGAACGTTTGTCACTTCGCTAGCCAAATTGGTGATTTTCTCCAGACACTCTGGTTTCCTCCATCATCCCAGAACTGTGTTGATATAAGTGAAAGAATGTTGAGTAGGCAGTAAAACACCATTGCTCCACTTATTATTTGACTGACCATTAGCTTCCGACCAGAAAGATACTCACCCAGTATGATATCAACTAATCTTGTTTCTGCTATTTGGTCGGTCACTTTATTATTGCATGCCAAATTATTGACCAGATGGATAACCTGTAGGTTGATAAGATCTTCAGAACAGACCTCAAGTAATTTCTCAATTACTGCTAAACCACAAAGTTTTTTTACCATCTCACCTGTAATATAAAAACCCTAGAATTAACCAAAATGGCAAATGTTGATTTGAGAAAAATTTGAGTAAAAAAAAAAATAAATAAATAAATAAACAAACAAATATATTGTAGTATTCCATGGCAGTATTTGGCATACCATAGTATAAAACTTCTGATGGTCTGAACAGCAATTTATCAGTCATCCATCACTAGTTTTGAGTTCATTCATTATTAGCCAGCAAACATGGTTGCCATTGCAACTTATCACCATACAACCAGATTTTGCTGTTTTTTTTGTTTTTTGTTTTTTTTTTTTTTTTTTTTGGGGGGGGGTTAGTTCAAAGCCAAGATGATGCTGAATAAAGATGATGGCCATAAATACCAGACTCCCTATGTAAGAGTTTAAATCCTTACAGAAAATGGCCTTGAATGTCTTGCTCAATGACATTCTATACATTGCAACCAAGGTGGGGCTCAAACCAATAACCCTTTTCTTGTTAGTCTTTAGCCCTAACAACTGTAAAATGCACCTCCATATTACTATATTGTAAATACCTGCAGGGAAGCTCTTCATACAAAGATTACATATAATGGCTGCAGCAACCTCTACCATAACAGGACACTTAGGCAAAGCCTGGATTCCTGTGATTAAATAAAATTAAAATGATATACATATATATACAAATCAATGATAAATGTCAACGATATACATGTACATTGTCAGTGATATACATGTATATTGTCTGTGATATACATGTACATGTACATTGTCTGTGATATACATGTATACATTGTCTGTGATATACATGTATACATTGTCTGTGATATACATGTACATTGTCTGTGATATACATGTATACATTGTCTGTGATATACATGTACATTGTCTGTGATATACATGTATACATTGTCAGTGATATGTACATGTACATTGTCAGTGATATATATGAACATTGTGAATGATATACATGTACAAAGTCAGTGATATACATGTACATTGTCAGTGATATACATGTACATTGTCATTGATATACATGTACATTGTCAGTGATATACATGTATATTGTCAGTGATAAACATGTACATAGTCAGTAATAGGCATGAACATTGTCAGTGATATACATGTATATTGTCAATGATATACATGTACATAGTCAGTAATAGGCATGTACATTGTCAGTGATATACATGTATATTGTCAGTGATATACATGTATATTGTCAGTGATAAACATGTACACTGTCAGTGATAGGTACATGTACACTGTCTGTGATATACATGTACAATGTCAGTGATAAACATGTACACTGTCTGTAATAAACATTTACACTGTCTGTGATATGTACATGTACATTGTCAGTGATATACTAGTACCTGTACATTGTCTGTGATATATATGTACAGAGTCAGTGTTAGGCATGTACATTGTCAGTGATATACATGTATATTGTCAGTGATAAACATGTATATTGTCAGTGATAAACATGTACAATGTCAGTGATATAAACATGTACATTGTGAGTGATATACACTTACAATGTCAGTGATAAACATGTATACTGTCTGTGATACGTACATGTATGTTGTCAGTGATATACATGTACATTGCCGGTGATATGTACATGTACATTGTCAGTGATGTACACAGTCAATGATATACATGTACATTGTCAGTGATATACATGTACATTGTCAGTGATATACATGTACATTGTCTGTGATATACATTTACATTGTCTGTGATATATATGTACAATGTCAGTGATAAACATGTACACTGTCAGTGATATATACATGTACACTGTCAGTGATACAATGTATATACATGTACACTGTCAGTGATATATACATGTACACTGTCAGTGATATGTACATATACATTGTCAGTGATATACATGTACATAGCAAATGATATACATGTACAGTGTCAGTGATATAGATGTACATTGTCAGTGATATACATGTACAAAGTCAGTAATATACATGTACACAATGATATACATGTACAAAGTCATTGATACCTGTATACTGTACATGATCACAGTCAATGATATACATGTATAAAGTCAGTGATATACAGGTAGTCAATGATAAATAAAATATTTTTTTTTTCAATTACCCAAGTTTCAATATAATCTGATATTAGTGGATTTGAGTGGTAGTGTTAGTTCCAGGATGGTGGAGGAAATCTGCACGCTCGAAACAAAACCCCCAACCTTAGGAAAATGAACTGACAAACTTTTTCACACAAGTATCTAGCCTGATTTTTAATCTTAACAGTAAAAGGCGCTGCAATATGTAAGCTTGCTCTAAGACCATTGGGCCCACCATGGCCCTCATAACGGGAAGCAAAAGCATCTATATTTACCATGTAATATCTCACACGGAGAAAAATGTTCTTTGCCATTGTGAAGACTTTTGTGAAAATTTTCAAATAAATAGTAGATCCCTTTTGCCTATATGTTAATAAAAGATCACTTATGACATAACTTTTAGTGTAAATGTCACCGTGTGTGTGTGTGTGTGTGTGTGTGTGTGTGTGTGTGTGTGTGTGTGTTTGTAACGTCACCATAGCAGCAACATCTTCTTTAGTGTAAAAATATTTCAGGGTAATCAAAGATGGGCATAGCCAATTAGCCAATGTCAATTATAACTATGCACAAAAGATATATTTTAAAAGATATTAAATGCATAAAATTTAATTTAAAACCCACTTTCAGTTTTTAGATTTTTTTCTATGAATTTTGCATTATTTACTTTCACAAACACAGTGACTCTGTTAGTACCTGCTAAACAACACAGAGATGCTAATGGAGGATGTTTCTCTAAACTGGCATCTTCTGGTAATTCAAAAACCTGGTCGGGTCCAACTTCAAATATGAATCCGTAATCCAGTGCCCAAACTTTAAGCAGGTGATTATCTTCAGATAATATCTGTGCTCTCATGTATAACATGAAATCATCCATCTCCGAGCAGACGACAACATTATTATCCAATACTATATTACCAGGAACTAAGTCATCTGCAGACATTTGGAGAAACGTCTGTATCAATTTGACAGTCTCCATTTTAGATTCTCCAATATGTCCCCAAAATAAAGGTCCATTTATCACCTGGGTTACCACAACATCCTGCCAATTTCCATCTTTAATTTTCGAACTATCACAAGACCAACTCAATTCTCTCACAGTCAGATCCTGCACTAAATCTGTATTTTTATCATCACTGGTGGTATTATATAATGTGCAAAAATTCAAAGAAGCAGGAATTTTTGTGAGCTGTCCCAACTTTGTTTTGGAAAGATTATAAATTTTTCTTATATATTCTGTTGTCATCTGCTTTGAATCAATCTTTCCTCTGAAGTTTGCCTGTTCACAACTATTTTGAAATTCAGTGGTAACTTTGTCTGAATACTGAAAGAAATCAGAATCAACATCCATCAAATTAAGCAGACGACGTATCACATGTTCTTCTATCAAAGGCTGTAGAGGTCCAATAGAGAGCTGTGACAGTAACCACAGTGATTTTAGTGACACATCTAACTGTCCCAAGTTTCCACTTTCTAATCCTTTATCAAAAGTCAACAGTAAGGAATCAAGCAGACCTTTTTGTAAAAGCATTGATTTCACAGTATTGCTCTTGTCTTGGGCCATTAACTCTTGGATCATTGACAGTGCTGCCAAATTCACCAAATCCTCTCCCTTGACTTTTGACAGTTCTATAAGATATTCTTGAATGTGATTGGTTGTTAACAGTTTTTTACTTTCCTCGATATATTCGGACCCACCCGCCATAATGTTTTTGATGATTTCTGATTTAGTCACTGTATAAATTAGCTGTTATTGTTTTTCATGCTATTCAGTAAATCTAAAAAGAAAAAAAATTAAAAAATTATCAGTCAGTGACAACATGCTACAAGATCCAACAAGAGCTATGCTGAGAACAACATCAATGCACCCCCCTGCAAAGTTGTAGACCCCAGATACAGTAAAACCTGCTATAGCGACCACCTCTATATAAATACTGTACTAGTGTTTTAAGATCCTTTCTCAATTTTTCAATCAGGTGATTGAATGACCAGGTGATACATTAGGGGTAGCTGGTTTCATCCATGATGAAATCCCATGCAAAGTCTCATCACAAACAATAAGTTTACCAGTAATATAAGTTTGAGATCAATCGGAAAAATAAAGGGTCTTTAAATGCACAGAAACCATTAGGGACAGATGGACAAACAGAACCAATATGCACCCAGTTTCACAAGTGGATGCATAAAAAAAGTAACTTCTACAAGAATGCTGTCACACAGATCCATTTGAGCCAAATTGGAACATAGCCTATATGTATACTTTCTTTTTTTCTGTTTATTTTTCTACTATTCTGTTAAAACCATTATTTACAAATTTACAAGTTCTTCAAGAAAGCCTTTGAAAGCTTTATCAAATATGGCAAAATTTACCTTGATAGATCTCCGATTGCTTCTCTACTTTTGCTTTCACGTTTTTGCTTTTCCGGTTACTGGCCTTCGTTGCAGTGCATGCGATATTGCCTAACGTGTTCGTGTTAAAATTTTTGACATAATCCGAGCAACCCAAACTAAAACTGAAGGGCTCAAACAAATACTTGAAAAACTTTCATGAGCGATAATTCATTTGGTGACAAAATGGCGGCCACACTTGCAGCAGAGCCTATTACCGGTGGTTTTTCGTTTGAGAATTGCCGAAGGTTTGATAACTTTATAAATTTGTTATATCTTGAAATTGAATCATTCATAAAGTTCAAATATACAAAACGAATAAACAGATTTTTCGAGAATTTACAAAATTACATCGAATGAAGAACCAATGAACATGACTTGCAAAAATTGGCGACCAGTTCAGCCAATTTTTGGGATTTTTTTGGACAAGCAAAAGCTTTTTCTCAGTCCTTTGTTATTAAGTCTTAAAAATCGAAAATTGTAAATGAGTAAAAATTTTGTCTTTAAAATGCCCGGATTCACCTGTATTTACCGAATCAGCCCGGTATCATTACAAATACAGGATCGGGTTGTGAATGTGATGCAAATAGTATTTATAACAGATAAATTTACGATGACAAAGTTGACCAAAATATATGATTTAAGTTTTTGAAAAATCAATGATTGCCTTTTGAATTGGACAATCATAATTCAATTGTTGAAATCTGACAACTTAATGGTTTCAACAAATTGAAAGAAAAGGAGCACAATGACGATATTTTTTTTTGATGATGTTCTTTTAAGTCCAAATGTAACTCTTACCTGTAGTTATCAACTAAATACACATACTGAAACCAGTAATGGGTTAGTGAGTGTCACTCGATAAACAAATTCATAACCTGAAAGGATCTAGGATGAGTACCACATTTTACATACTGAGTTGATCGTGATTGTTGTCTTTGATGTGAAATTTCAAGGCTGTCACTGGGCTTGATTTTGGGCCAGAATTGGCCCATTCCCAATGCAAAAAAGGCTGTTTTTTCCCAGTTGGAACCTAGGATTTTCCCAATTCCAAAAAAAAAAAAAAAATTGTTGTGACATATCAATTTGTTAACATTCATACATAAAAAGTTTGTTCAAAAAGATAGTTATTATATAAAATAATCTTTGATATAATAAATACAGTTATTAAAGCAATTATTAAATAGTTTTTAAACTCTATTTGATTTTCCCGAAAATCAGTCAAAACAATGCTAATTTTCCCAGTTCTATGAGCCCCTGCCCCATTCCCAAAATTATCTGTGGGAACCTTGCTGAATTATGGAATATTGGTTGATGATCTGATCTAAACTATCTGGTTAATAACCAGCAGATAGATTCCGTCGTGTGATAGCAATATGTGCAATCTAAGCTGATACTTCATCATGTATATGCACATATGCATTTTTTTTTTTTTTTTTTTTTTTTTTTTTTTTTTTTGTGCAAATACTTTTCGAAAAATATAGTCAAGATTCGATTTAAAGCGGTTTGGACACCCAATAATTTTCACTTGGCACTGGTAATAGTACCTGTTGATAGCTTTTTGTATAGGCATTTATATTAGAAAATTGTAGGTTTATCGATAAAACAATCATTTTGATAAATAGAAAACAGTCAAAGGTCACAGATGTATACAGAATACAGAAATACCATATTGTTCGATTCACGTCTGTCGTAGCACTAGTTTTTCAAGGATTTAGAAGAGATATATAAAAGTTTGTACTATGTCAGATACTGTGATGACTTATGCATTTTGTCCTGATTAACTGACACCAAAATACATACCATTCAACTGAAGTATAAAATGCAGAGCATTTTAAAATCCTTACTGGGATTCAATATGGTAAAACACAGAAACACATAATGCAGAAGTATATGGCTGAAAAATCATGGTGGGGGGAATCAAACTGCACACAGGCTTTTTCATTTTTCTTACCAGGAAATATCCAATAGCTGTACAACATAAGAGAGTAACAACAGTGATCATACCTACAGCTGAATAGACTATTCCAAAATTTTTCTACCCTATTAACCCACATAATTATTACAACGATATACTTCTGGAATGAGTGTTTCTGTGTTAGAGGTAGTGGCTTGCTTGGCTGTGGTACTTACACAGTGCACTGGTTCTTTAAAATCATCCTGAGTGTGCATTAGTATGTGGCAAACCACAAAATGCACTTGCATATTAAAGCATTCATAAACTTTTTTTTCTAAATTAATCCTTAAGGATTAAGAAAGTTAATTGAGCTGAAAAATTACTAATTTGACGATAAAACATTACAACCAACTGTTTCTTGTCAAGATTTTGCAAAATACTGTATAACTTTTTTTTGTTTTTTTTTCGCACTTGGTTACTGAAAAAAAAATTTCGTAATTTTTTCTTTTTTTAAATTTCAGAAATGCCTCTCTTGAGAAAATGGGAATCAAACCACCAACAGCATACAAAACAGGAACAACTATAGCTGGTGTTGTATTTAAAGTAAGTTAAAAAAAAAAAAAAAACATGGGCATTTTACCGGTACTTTTCTTTTCTGGCAAGTTTAAAAACATATATTACTGTTCTGGCAAAATTTTTTCACTTTTCCGCCAAATTTTATATGTTACTTTTCTGACAATGTTATAGGTGACTTTGTTTACTTTAATGATACCTATTTAAACGAGCATTAAAAATTAAATTCATCTGAACCTCTTAATAAGTAAGAAGTTAGTATATTTTGTTTGGCTCAACAGAGCAGACATGGAAATTATTCATACTGAAACAATTGGAAGGAACAAAGCCATGCTTGTTAATGATATGCTTTATAGATAAAAAACGCTTTTAAAAAAAGAGAATATTTGTATATATGTACCTGTATGCAGTATCGTAAAGTCATATTTCCACCTCCCCATAGTGAACAGGGAGCAACAGATACAATGCATCTGTATCTGGCTAACAGAAACATGAATGAAAAATTTTAAGGAAAAATTGTCAGAAATGCTATGTTAAAAATTTTTGGTGCTAAAAATTGTCGGAATCGAAATGAAAAAGTTGCCCAAATGATAAAAAATAATTAACAGAAATTTATGTAATGCCATTTGTCGGAAATGTCCAGTAATGCAAAAAAAAAAAAAGTTGACTGGGATAAAGACAGACCTGCCAACCCTTACGATTTTTCCGTAATTCTTACTGATTTTTTACCCATTTTACGATTTTACGGATAGGTTTAAAATCTTACGATTTGAAGTAAAATCCTGATTTTGGTTCATGTCCTATCCATTTTCTACTAAGTTTTTACACTTGTCATCAAAACGTTTGAAATTGATCTATTTAAACATTGAAACTAAGCAAGCATCTAAGTGTAGGTAAAATCTTAACTGCGTTTGTAAGTAATGATTTCAAGTCAGTCGAAATTTAAGCGTCTATTGGGAGGTAATAGAATCACATGTTGTGACAGTTCAACTTGATTATAATGAACTGCAAACATAAGGGGATTCAAAAGCTGATCAAGATGAACAACCGTCTTCATCAAAGCGCCAATACCCCCAGAAACGTAACAGTTAGCAGCAGTTATTAAGTAAAAAAATCTTACGGAAAAAACATCCAAAAATGGCCCATTCTTACTGAAAAATTTACTGACTTTACTGATAGACTTCTAATGGGGTTGGCAGGTCTGTAAAGAAAGAAGAGACTCAAATAGAGTACAGATGTTTTACTCCCTAGAGATTTTTTTTTTTTTTATTTGTTTTTATGTAGTCAGGAATTAACATCTCCCCTTACATAACCACCTGACAATGGTTTAATGGGGACTTCATCTATAAAGTACAATTACTACATTTTTTTTATCATGTTTAAAGAAATTATTATGAATAAATGAAATCATGATATTAATAATAAAAATAATAATACTAATAATAATGAAGGAAATAAAAAGTTTCTCATCCACACACATATTCAAACCCTTACACACAATGTATACTATATTCTATGGAATCATCAGTGTCAAACAAAAGTGAACTACATGTCTACAAAAGAAATGTCAATGGAACACCTACATATAAATCTATGGAAATATATAACTAAAGGGGGTCCAAAGTTTTTCAAAATCTTGCACTTTTGAGTTCTTAATAGCTATTTATTCTTCAATATCTCTAAAATAATTCATCTTAGCTTTAAATTCTATTATTTGAGGATAGTTTTCCTTTAATTTGCACTTATAAATATATTGCTTTGCAGCTATTATGAAGAAGTTTAAAAATATAGAAAATTTGCTTGAACCTAGTAAAATATCTGTTCTAGTTAGAGTAAAGTCGTGATAAAATTGTTTTATGTAAGATTTCAGGTGATTCCAAAAATTGAAACTCACAGTACAATCATAAAACAAATGCTGGATTTTTTCTTCTTCAGATTTGCAGAAAAAACACATTTTGGTCTCTTTTAAATGTATTTTAAACAAAAATGAATTAGTTGGAATAATTCTGTGTAAGAATTTATATTGAAAATTAAATAAATATGAATGTTTACAACATCTCTTTAGAATAACAAATAAATCTCTCCAATTTTCAATATTAGATCCAAGTGTATCTTCCCACTTCAGAAATTTTTCAGATGCTGTTTCACATACTCCACCAAGCAGATTTCTGTAAACAATTCTCATATCTTTTTCAAGAGATATTGTCTCCAGAAATGTGTCTGCTGGAATTAGAACTTGAAGGTCAATACTATTTTGGAGGTTCATCAAAAATGTCTTGATATACTGTGGCAACCTTGATAATAAACTATAATATCTTAAAAAATTGTCAGTAAGAAGTCTATCTTTCACTGCATTAAAAGAGTAAAACTCTCTTTTTTCTAGATCAAAAAGATCTTTCAAATATTTAATGCCATGTTGTTCCCAACGTGCATAATAAGAAAACTCTGTTAAAGGTACAAAATTTAAAATATCTAATGATAAAATTTCTTTCAAACAAGTTTTTGTAAGAGGTTTTGCCATACAGTAGCTTAACAAAACATCTTTCCAGAAACTATTTTTAAGACACAAAGCAATTTCTTTTATTTTATCCTTTTGAAAACTGAGAACACAGACATCGCCATAGGGTTCAAGTTCAGCTTTAAAAATGGCTTGCCACCCACCAGTCAGATTTTCATTGAATCTTTTTATCCAACTTATTTTTAGATAGGCAATAAATGATGATAAATGAACCATCTTTAATCCTCCATGAATATAATCACATATCAAAGTATTACGTTTAATTTTATTTACTTTTCCACTCCAAATAAAATTATAAAACATAGTATTTAATTCCTTAATTCTTGTTTTTTTTAAATCTGGTAGTGCTGTAAACAAGCGTATAAGCTTAGATAATGCTAAAGATTTAATGACAGTGATTTTACCTAGTAAAGTAAGTTTTCTATGTTGCCAACTCTTTAGTATGCTACTAACTTCTTAGATTTTTTTTACAAAAATTTATGTCCACAATAGTGGAGAGATCAAGAGAAAAATCCAGGCCCAGCAATCGAAAGTTTGTATGAGACCAGTTAAGATGAGCATTTGGACACAAAACTAAATCTGAATATTTTTTGTCACCAATCCAAACTGCCCTAGTTTTTGTGTTATTCATCTTTAGGCCTGATATCTTAAAAAAATCATCAAAACACTTTATTATCTCTTGTAGAGATTTTTCACTACCATCTAGGACCATAAATGTATCATCAGCATATTGGTTCAAGAGATGCTCTAGTCCCTTAATAAAAATACCATGTATATCTGGATTATTTTTCAATTTCAGTGCTAGGAGTTCAACAGCAACAATAAAAAGATACGGGGATAGGGGGTCGCCTTGTCGACAACCTCGTCCAAGGTTGAAAAAATTTGACATAAATCCATTATTAATTACACAGCTAGTTGCATTAGCATATAAAATATCAACCCACTTACAAAAAGATGGACCAAAGTTAAAGCTTAATAAAGCATTGTGTAAAAACTTCCATTCAATCGAATCAAAGGCTTTTTCAAAATCAATTAGTAGAAGCAGACCTGTCTTATTATATTCTTCAAGATAATGCATAACATTATAAAAATCGAGTATTTTCTCCAATAAATCTATTTTCCATAAAACCTTTTTGTGTGTCACTAATTATAAATGGTAAAACTTGTTTAACTCTGTTTGCTAGCACTGATGATGCAATTTTCAAATCTGTATTTAACAGGCTGATAGGATGCCAATTTCCAATATAACGCCTATCTTTTTCATCCTTTGGGAGACAGGTAATTATTCCTTGACATTGAAATTGAGAAAAACTACCTACTTCATAAGCAAAATACAAAGATCGAAAGAGAAACCGGCCTATATCTTTCCAGAAAAACTTATAAAACTCAACAGTAAATCCATCTGAGCCTGGACTTTTCCCATTATTCATTTTACTAAGAACATAAGAACACTCCTGAAATGTCAAATTACCTTCACACAACTCCCTTGTACTGAGGCTGATGGTTCTGGACTGGAGAAAACCATGAATTATTTTTAGCTAGCCATTAACTGACAAACTATCTACCAATTGCCTGTAAATATATTTGAATCTATGTGATAAAGAGACCAGTAATAGTTTGCTTTAGACTTCTCAAATGCCATAATATTTGCAAATTTTGTAATACAATATTTATTTTTGTCTTCAGAAGGAAAAATTTTGTGAACATATAGATCTTATAAATTTGGTTATTATTTCTGTTCTCATTTTTGTGACCACCACAGTTGTGAAAAAGGTATAAGGTATAATTTTCTTGTCTTAAGACTACTCAAACACCACACAAACTTATGTTAAAATTAATCTTTTAAGATATATGTAAAGTCTCTCATCCCAAATGCTGTAAATCCCCAGATATAAAGTTACATCACCTGTAAGATGGCTAGGGATTTTCCTGGCATTTTCGATGATTTCAGGCAATACTGTGCCTATAAGACGACCATGATTTTCAGACAAGGCCATCCAGTACCGGTATTTGATGCTACCAGTTGCTAAAAATTGCTTATTCAACCAATCAAACAACTATTTTTTTGTGTTCAAATTTTTCAGACCATTGTAAGCACTTGAATACAGATGTACCGGTATGTTTTTTATAAGGCGTCTTTATTGGCAGGGGGTCTTGGTAGAGGAGTGGTCTAAAGTGTGAGATTACAGATCACAGTGATTCTCACTTACTGGGTTCAAATCCCACTAGCACAGATACTAGTGTGAGTAAGTTTGTCAGTTCCCTAACCAAAGATCGGTGATACAATTGAAAAAATCTGGGGCATAAAAACCATTACTCCACTCCACTTTCATTTTCTACCCTGTCTCATTATGCATAGTGTGAAAAAGTTTTAGTGCATAATATCCTACTGGGCTCTGACTGGGACAAGTTTTACTGTCAGAAAGTTTTAGATCTTTTCACATTTTTTAACAAATTCAAGTTACCCAGCTCTCTGACCTCAGTCCAGAAGGGGACAGTCATGACTGTAGAGCCTTTATTGTTTCCAATTTGAGTATGGAACTATTTTAACATTGTAGGATGGCGTTGTTCTGGGAGCAGACACTCGAGCCACAGAGGACACTGTCGTTGCAGACAAGAACTGCAGCAAAATACACTATATAGCACCAAATATATAGTAAGTTACTAACTAAGTCTTGTTTTCATTTATTTTATCCACCACTTTTTAAAAGAAATATAAACCCAAATGTGACCATGTCGGCTGCTATACCAAAATCGGCTAAAAGTTGATCACTTGGAGAAAAGAAACTGCCGACTAGGAAATGTTAAACAGAAGTTTTATAACTAAGATTTTCTTATTTAATGTTTTATTATAAATTGGGTACAAAATTTTAATTTTTTCTTTTTTTTTTTTTTTTTTTTTTTTTGGACTCCTATTTTTCAAGGCCCATGGTCTCTTGTATTGTTTTTTATTTTTGCTTAATTAATATTATTATTATTATTATTTAATATATACAATTCGGCCTCAGTGAATATTGGTTGCATCAAGTCCATAGAACCATGTATTGACCTCATTCAAAGACTATAATTGTTTTATTATATGACAAATAACTATTTGCCTATTTCAAGTGAAATTAAGTAGATTCCATGCAATACAAACAATACACAAAATGCCGTCTCCTCCATCATGACTAAGCAACTCAACAGAGTAAATAAAGAAAATAATTGGATAATTTTGTTGTGACGTCATTGAGCGGTCTGAACCAGTCCGGACCTCATATTATTGACCGCACGTGCATTTAGACAAGCAATACAAGAAATATTTAATGACATGTGACAGTATGACGACCAATAGATGAAAAGAAAAAATCATAGTCATATAATAAACAACAATGAAGACCCTGTAACTAATGAAATTTAGAATTACAAAAACTGTTGCACATTGCCATCCAACATATATTGTATTGTGTGATAGTTTTTGGATCTTCAATGCAAAAAATAAAAAAAATAATCTGGGTTTTGTGCACATGAGAAAATAATTATCTCCTTATATAAAGAAAATAAATAATAGTGCTTTGCTTAGAATATTTATGATTTATTTCGTAACAATAATTCATTTTTTTCTTCCCATTATTTTTTAAGTTGTTGTGGTGCTGGTACTGCTGCCGACACAGAGATGACAACTAATATGATATCCTCTCAAATTGAGCTCCATCGCTTGAACACTGGACGTACACCTAGAGTCTGTACTGCCAATCGTCTATTGAAGCAGTTCCTATTTAGGTATTTAGATTCCCGCTTTTGTCGCAAATCTAAAGTGGCTCATATTTATTCTTTTTGCCAACATATTTTATTTTTCAAAATTGAAATACATAAGACTTTAAAATTTTATTATACTTCCTTGCTTGCAGTCTGTATAAAGAGAACAGTGTATTGACAGGTTCACTGGGTGCCAGAAAATAGATTGGGAAAGTGGTTGGTTGGCTTGTCTGTGGCATACTGACTACATGACCTAGCCCTAAGTGCCCATCAGTACATGGCATTTCATAATACACGCTTGCACATCTCGCATACATGCACTTGTTCTTAGATTAATCAAATGTTGATTAATAACCTTGCTTTCATCGCTAATAGCTGGAAAGTTGCTGATGTGGCATTAACAATATTACAACAACATAATAGCAAACAGACATTGAAGTGAGTTGTTTAGTGTTGTCAATTGAGGCCTAACTTAAAAAATTCTTTGTTTGCTGTTTTCCGACTCATTCTGTCCACATGTGGGTAGGTAGGTAGGAAAAAAATTTTATTTTATTTTTTGAAAACTTAATCTATTACACTTTTGAAAAAGGTGAAATTGGTTTTATATGTCTTTTTAAAACATTTTACAATTGTTTTGCTAACTACAGTTTTGTTTGTTTCTCCTTGTGTCTTCTTCCATGGAGAAAGTGGAATTTCCTCACTAATGTGTAAACCTGCTCACAGGTTGCTTGCTTGGGTTATTGCTTTTTCATACTGTTTTTACTTTGTACGAAAAAAAAAAAAAAAGAATTGATGGCAATAAAATTTTTTGGGTAGGGACATTTCAAGTGGGTCGGGCGCTCAACGGCAAACAAAGTTAATTTTATTTTAGGCCTGATCTTTTTCTTTTTCTTTTCTTTTTTTTTTTTTTTATTGCTACCGGTACTTTGTGGTGGTTAATTTTAACAGATCCATATTTGATCTTTGTTTGGTTTTAAAAACATCTTTGTGACAATGATTTATAGGTACCATGGTTACATAAGTGCAGCATTGGTTTTGGGAGGTGTAGATACCACAGGATCATATTTATATAGTATACACCCTCATGGATCTACAGACAAGTTACCATATGTTACCATGGGTAAGACATACACATACACACACACACACACACACACACACAGAACGATGATATACCAGTACTATCTGTTTACAAACATTCTCATTTACTTTATCATATTTAATATATTAAGAGTCAAGAGGAGTGTATTAATGGTGTTTCATGTCCCATTTAAGGATCATTGATCCATGGCATTGTCTGGGTGTTCAGGTATTCACAGTTCAGAATTGTAGAAGAAAATTGAGAAGCTAAAATAAAAAAAAGATAAAAAAATAAAATCTAAACTCTCCCAACATATAACTAGTAGAATTTATCATAGTTACATGTTTAGAACAGTACAAATTGTTGAGTGATTCAGTTTTTCTCATTATTATTTAGGGTCAGGTTCTTTAGCTGCTATGGCTGTATTTGAAGATGGATTTAAAGCAGAAATGGAGGTACATGTATTTTATTTTTCTTTTGTTTTATTAAATACAAAAACACTTGTCATACATTGTCACAAAGTGCTCATGTGAGCTATTGGTATCAATAGAGGCAGACCCACTGTCGTCTGTCGTCCGTCCGTCCGTCCGTCAACATTTGCTTCAAACGACTTCTTCTCAGAAACCTCTGGTTACATTTTGTTTAAACTTGGTCAAAAGCATCTATACAACATTGCCTTTCAGATTTGTGTTTTTGGTTGTCATAGCTACCAAATGTGGGTCACAATGACCTACATAGTTAAAAACCTAAAACAATCTTCTTCTCCAAAATCACTTCACTGAGATAAAATCTGATGTAATATTTGGAATCTACGGCATCTTATATACCAAGTTTGTGAATTTCAATAATTTTTGTGAAAAATTAGGTTACGCACTTTTGCGTTTATTTTTTGTATTTTGTAAATAGTACTTTTGACAAAAATTACAATAATGAACAAATTTAGGTGAACTCTTTTGCCAAACATCATTTTCTTATGTGAAGAAACATGTGTTTGACAAATTTCATGAAATTCTGTAAAATACAAGTTGATTTTTTCGGCCTTTTTCATTTTCAATTCTAGCAACCCAAGGGTCGAGGGTTCAAATCCCAGTGGAGCCACTTTTTTTTTTTTTTTTTAATTTTTTTTATTTTTTTATTTTTATTTTCTGAATTTTTTTATTTACAATGGTGCCTGGAAGAGTTTTTTTAAGAATTTTTAGTGTAATTTTTTTTTTTTTTTTTTTTTTTTTTTTTTTGAAATACATGTGATACTGCAACCCAAGGGTCGAGGGTTCAAATCCCAGTGAAGCCACTTTTTTTTTCTGAATTTTTATGACTTAAAATGGTGCATGGAAGAAATTTTTGAATTTTTACTTTTTAGGTTGCCATAGCTACATTCACCTAAATAGTTGAAAACCTAAAAAAAAATTTCTTCTCGAAAACCATTCACTGAGATAAAATCTGATTTGATATTTGGCATCTAAAGCATCTTATTAACCAAGTTTGTGAATTCCAACAATTTTGTGAAAAATTAGGTCACATGTTTTTGTGTTTATTTTTTATACATTGTAAATACCCCTGGTTACCTCTCTTCATTTTAACACATTATCAACAGTGATATCCACCCATAAATCAATGGTGAATTAATGTTTTAAATAAAATACAAATAGATTTCACCTTTTGTGTTGTTTATTTCATTAATTATTATTTTTTAAAGTGTTTGTTGATCAATAATTATTATTCTGTAAGTAATACACATCGAGGTCACCATTTGTTTACAAGTAAACGATGTGACTTTTTTCATTAACTTCCAACGTTTGAGGTGCACCAACATGCTGCTTTCTATTTGTAATTGTCTGCAGTCAAATTATTATTATTCTTCGTGTGTTACATTATTTGTGAATCAAGTTCAGAGAATTTCGTTTCAATCAAACATTCAATATTTTAACACGCATAGGCCTCCATGTATGTGTGTAGATTTTAGGAAATGGCAATGCAAAGATGGAACAAGTCCCGATTCCCTCAAATAAAAGGTTAAAAAATTAAATTATTTTAAATCATATTTCAAACATATTTTAATGTAATTCTCATCTTAGAAAGGCATTTTTTTATCATGTCTTTTGGCTGGACCAAAAACATGGTCATTTGGGGAATTCCCATAACAAACACTAAATGAGAATAAGTGAAAAACGTCACTTCCTGTTTTCATCAGAAAAAATGTCTTTGATGTTGAACTAGTGTACCGACAAGATTCTGTCTTACACGATTTTCTCGGCAGTAAACATTAATTTTAATCAACTTTCATAGAAAATTAAAGCACTTATTTAAGGTATGATTTTATTGAGTTTACTTAAAAACGTAAATACATTGCACATACCTGTTTCAGGTTATGATGCAATGGCACCAATACACAATGAAATAAATGTGTGAAAACAACAATTTATTGTTTAAATAATTGAAAACAACAAAGTTTCTTCTTGATTTTATTAAATCTTTATCAAGCGCTCTGTATCACATGCTGCAACTGCATTTCAGCAAAAACGTGTCCGTATTTAGAGGTAAGAAATTGCCGTCCGAATTTAGAGGAAATTTAAGAATTATTAAAATTTAAAAATTAGGGTGTCCGAAAATATAGAGGGTCCGAAAACATTGAAGGATTACGGGTAGTACACAAATGTACTTTTTACCAAAATTACAATATTAATAAATTTAGGTAAACTCTTTTTCCAAACATCATTTTCTTATGTGAAGAAACAAATGTTTAACAATTTCCATGAAATTCTGTAAAATACAAGTCGCTTTTTTCTACCCTTTTCCTTTTCAATTCTAGCAACCCAAGGGTCGAGGGTTCAAATCCCAGTGAGGCCACTTTTTTTTTTTTTTTTTTTTTTTTTTATGAATTTTATGACTTACAATGGTGCATGGAAGAGATGTTATGAATTTATACTTTTTAGTGAATTATTATTTTTGAAATACATGTGATACTGATATGTAGGTTTAGCTAAAACGTTGAATTTTTTTTTGTTATGGATAGGAACTCTGCCATCCATCCATACATCCATCAAAAGACTTCTTCTCAGACACTACTGGTCACATTTCATTCATATTAGTCAATAGCACCTTTAGACCATTGCCATTCTCATTAGTGTTTCTGGTCGCTTTTGCTACCAAAAGTAGGTCACAGTGACCTTTATAGCTAAAAACCAAAATAATAAAAATAATGTTATCTGAAACCACTTCTATTGAGGCAACATGTTATGACTTAACCAGGTATTATCAAGACATACCAGTTACATTTCAACTCAGGTGAGCAAATTAGGGCCATCTTGGGCCTCTTGATTATGATTTGAGCTGCTTGTTTCTTAGACTCTAAATGGTTTTATATCAACTGGCTTCAAATTTTTTAGTGAATCAATTTTTGGGCTTCAAATTTTCAGGAGCTAGAACTCGCCATGATGAGTAGGTACAAAATGTTTTTCTGCGACATTTATGACTAGTTTACTTACACTAAAGGTTGAAATAAGTGCACCATAAAAACTGATCATAATTATTTGTCCACAAAAAACTTAAACAAATTGCTGATGTATCGTACAACATTCACCCAACCAACCACTAACTAAAACATTTTACGTCATTTTGCTGATGTGTTTATCAGCATTACTTTAAAAGAATTATTTATTTTAACTAATGGACAGTTATTAAACCTACTTGACATTTTGATGAGCATTACAACCACTCTTCAACATAAGTTTAAATATATCCAAATGGGAGAATTAATTAAAACCCAGTAATAAATCTCTACAGGAGAATAATTAAAATCTAAATTTTCAGAAAGTTCATTTCCATTCTTATTTGAACTGGTTTATACTTCATTTAAAACTTGATCATATAACCTGGTTCATTTTGTTTTTTTTCTGCAGAAAGAAAAAGCTATGAAGTTAGTTAGAGATGCCATTGCTGCTGGCATCTTTAATGACTTAGGATCTGGTAGTAATGTAGATCTATGCATTATCACCAAGGATAAAGTAGAATATCTCCGACCATATGATGAAGCAAATCTTAAAGGAGTCAGGTGAGAGGAAGAGCAAGTTTTATATAAAATGCTTTTGATCATTTTCAACTTTCATTTAATGACCTCTTTGTACTTTAAAAATGCTCATTAAAAATTGTTACCCTAAGTCATACCTATATATTTTTTATTTTATTTCATCGTAGAATTTTTTAAACAAAAAACAAAAAGTTTCAACAAAAATTAAAAAAAAAACAATTTTCTTAAATTTTAGGAAAATAATTTGATACCATAAAAAATTTCCATATGAGAGCAGATTTCACTCAAGCATGTATATTTAGAATCACATGTGCCTTTGGGTTTTCATCTCTTGACAAATTCTTGGCTGGGACATATAGATATTGCCACTCTGACATAGTTATATATGTTTGTAAATTTGCCATAGTACATAAACTTTTCTGGATATAATGTTTAGCTGTATAAGGGAAGTAACTCTTATATCTAGGTGGTTAAACTTTGTTGTCAATTTACAGTAAGCAAACATGGCAACATTGTGTGCAAGTCACACAGAATACTGAATCAGAGTTAAAAAAGACAGAATCTACTTTTAAGTTCTCAGGGTGCATAATTCTTTTTTTGTTAGGGTACATGTTGGGGTCATGTAACATGCAAAATAAAACCTAAAAAAGAGAGAGAGAGAGAGAGAGAGAATAAAAACCTGTTTAGCTTTTAATATTTCCCCACTTCTTTCAAAGAAAAAAAAGTGACGTGTTGCAGAAGGCATGATATGACAGCTCTTACTGCTTTCTGTGATAAACACATTGAATATGTATCAATTTATGCATTTCACTTTTAGCTGGTGACATCTCAGAATAGATGAAATTTTCTTGGCTGGGCCATGTTACCTATTCAATCTTCATCCACAGCCGATAATATCACAATATTAGTAGAAATTTGTTTTCAAATTCATTCAGTTGTCCGGGGCCTCAACTTTTTACAAACTGCGGTAATTTTGTGTATTTAGAATTCTTTGTTTTCCTTCTATTTTATCTTGTGGAACCAAAAAACTTACTGATTATATCATATATGATAAACAAGTATTTGATGGAAAATTTTTACTAATTTTAAGAAACCACGACACCTAGTTTTTTTTATTTGGTTGATTTTGTCATTGTAATTTTGCACCTTTTTAAGCTAGCCTAATCATAAATATACTGTGAATTGACCTTAAAATAATTAAATGTAGCATTTATTGATCTGTTATAATGTCTTTTAACCGACGAAATGTAATTTTTTTTAAACATAATTGACTATTTGGAGAAAAAAGGTAAATGGTGAAATGTTATTTATTTCTTTATTTTTATTTTACTTTTCAGACAAGGAAACTACAGATACAAAAAAGGAACCACTGCAGTTTTAAAGAAAGAAGTTGTTAAATCTATGTTTGAAGTAGTCAAAACTCAGGTTAAGACCACAAAACCTGAATCTATGGATACCACATAAACGTTGTGCATTGTCTTATTCTATGAAAAACGTTTTAGAGTTGTTTCTTTCTTTTTTTTTCATGTAAGGAAAATCCGATATTCAAACATTATGAATTTGATAAATTCTTCATAAAAAAAATTCTCATTGTGAACAATTAATCTTTGACTTCATTAAGCAGTTATACCATTTGATACACAATTCCCTAGTTAAAGATCCGGCAGATCCTAGTGCCGAAAGGTGGTCAGTTTTCTTCTGTATTGAGTTGATTTGTACAGCTGACCACTTCAATATAATTTTTTTTAAAAAAAATCCTCAATTGAGTGTAAAAAATAAATTTCCAAAGAGTCGAGCAAAATCTGCTCTTCAATTTCGAAGTTAGATTTATTCAGTGCCTTGACATATCAGTGGGTACATTCTGTTATAAACCATGTCATATGTAATGTGAACATAGTAAATTTTAGCATTTAAAAATTGTAAAATTCTACAGAAATATGTTATAGTTTTTTTTTTTTTTTTATGAAAGTTCTGCAGTTTTATTTTTGCATGGTACCACACAGCACACCATGCAAATATGACTGGTTAGCATTGCATCATCAACTTTAAGAAATAAAAAGGGTGCTTGGTTGCTTAGGAATTGCATATTTAAAAGATAGACATGAAGATTGTTTCCATGGTTTGGTATGAAAAAAGCAGTTTTTGTTGAATGTAAAGATTAACATACTATTTCAATTTATCTATGAAATATATAAGTGCTAAAATCACATTGAAAATTATTATACAAAATGCTGTATAAAGTGAATAAATTTTTGCTATATGTAGTTTGTTTGTTTTTTAAGATGAGACAAGATCAATTCATAGCAAATGTCTATGCCTGATTGATAAAGTTGATTAATTTTTTTGGTTTACACAAAAAACACAAATACCTTTAAAAAAAATAGAAGAGAGATAAAGGGCTTTTAAAAATGAAACTAGAGGAGATCATTTCTTCAAAATATATTGACCTTTATTATAAATTTATAGTTTGTCTGGAAATGTTTATCTAGTCAGTCCTGATTAATTTTTCATCACCATAATCCCAAGACCAATAATTAAGCAGTTTAACATAAAATAAATTAAAAACGGATCATTTTTATTCATCACAGTGTTATAAAATGCTGAAGAACCAGTATGATCCACAGCTCTTTGTGACTATAGGCTGGCTGTAAATGAACTGTTGCAGGATTGAACCCATTCTAAGCTAGCAATGCTATGTATATAACACTTGTTCAACACAGTTCACTTTCTTGTAATCTTAATTTTCATATGATGAACGATAATACTGGCTTTCCATACAAGCAATACAGGACAAATCTAATAATAAAATTGCTTAGAAAAGTTATCTCTCTTTGACTGATTAGTATTATACTTCAAAATTTATGTATGGCCATGAGGGGCTTAAATTGGTATATAATATATGTTAATACACAAAATTACTAATCAATTCATTTTAGTGTATGTTTTTCAGGTGCATATATAGGATGTCCGGGATGTCTTTTGTCCTTTCATGTTTTTTCCTTATCAGATGTCTTCCTCTCTCTCTCTCTCTCTCTCTGTCTTTTCAACATTTTTCACCATGATGGTTACGACCTTTGAATTTTAGGTTCGAGTCATTTAAACAACTCTGACTAAACTGAAGATTCCTTTCATCAATGAAATATTTTAAGCAGGTTGAACCTTTTTCATGAAAGTTGATATATAAATAATTCCCTTTTTGAGTAAAAATTTCTTTAAAAATCTTCTAAAATTTTTTTTCTGGTGAATGTTGACATTATTTTTGTTTAATTTGCTTTAACTAATGAAAAATTTAACTTGTCATATGTAAATGTTATAGAATTGAAAACTGGTGTTTAATGCCAAAGTTAAAATTGTTTTCACCTGTATCAATTAAGGTTTTTAACGGCTTTGATTTAGATCCCACTCAGGGCTCATCCCAGAATGAAAAAGTTTGTCAGTTTGCTTGCCGACTAGCAGTTTTTTTTGTGGACACTCCAGTTTTCTCTAAAATCCCTAAACTGGCAAACGTAATATAAGTTAGTTGCAGAATTTTGACTGTGACATTAAACTCTACTGCCAAGTTTACTTTACAGATCACAAAATCTTTTTAAACTATAATATCATTAAGGTGATGTTACAGTAAAATGTCACATTTTGAAGCATTTATAGAATTTTAAGGTAAGGTTGGGTTTGGATCAAGAACTTTCATTCCTATTTCAATTTTGTTAATGTAATTGTGTAAACTGGGCTCACTTTCAAGTTGGGATGCCAGTTTATCACAATTAAACCCAAGTAATCCTTAAAATGTCTAGGAAAAGAAAAACCTAGTGCTTGGATTGGTATCGTTCTCACAAATATTGAAACTTTAATTCTTCTTCTTAGTACCACTTTGTGGCTCAGCGGTTAAGCATCTTTCTCAAGCGGTTGGTTATGGGTTGGAATCTTAGGCATCTCATCAATCAGATTTAAAAATATGAAATTTTCCTCTAGTCTGACGCTCAACATCAGGAGGATAGAGTGTTAGTAGTCCCTCCTTCATTTAGTACATAGATAATGTTCTGGGAAGTGGTATGGTTGTCTGCAGCATACTGACTCAGTGAAGTATCACCGTACAAAAAATTTGCCCGCAGTGCACCCTAGTATTTAGCAGGCTATATAAATACATATATATCTGACACATATCCTAACCAGGGGGATTATGCCTTCTCCAAGAACCAAATATGAAAATCGCTGATGCGACATTAAACAACATTACAACGAGCTTATCAACTATAGAGAGAGAAAAAGAAGACAATGCTTCATTGAACTGTGAAGGTTTATTCACCATTGTACAAATATTTCAAATTCATGTTAACTGAGATTTTTTAAGTTGCAATTTTTCTTTATTATTGTGAAAATAGATAAACTTGTATAAAAATAAACAAGTTTTATTTTGACATTTATTTAACAAAATCATGAAAAACTGTTGGTATCATTACAATTTTTTATATAAAGGTATAAAATATGAACAAGAATGAGTTAGAGATCAATGTTCACTGTAGAAATGAGTCACTTGATCTCATCCAGGCCCTACACTTTAAAAAGACCTTTTTTTTTACAAACGTAGTCAACATTATCATTAATATTGTACATTGTATTAATTAATTTGAAATACCAACGTAGAGATCATTGTTAATATCAAAATAAGATTAGTGATACCATCAAGGCCAAAGACTTAGAAAAATAATGCCTTGTTAAAAGAAGGAAGGGATCAACATTATAAAAACGATTTTATTTATTTTTTTATTTATTTATTTGTTGTTTGTTTGTTTGTTTGTTTGTTTATTTATTTATTTTTGTAGCAAATAACCCATACAAAATCAAAGTCAAGAAAATTAACATACAACTACAAAATAATTCAAATAATGTATGCTATAATTAAGAAACTTAGTATAACTGAGTAAAAATGTAACAAAGTATCTATTTTGCCATATGCTTTAAAACACAACGGATATACTCTGTGGTACACTAAAGTCATAAGTTACATTTAATTTCTTGTAAAAATTGTCTTTAACAAACTGAAAATAATTTATGATTTTTCAATTTAGTGTACAAAATTAAGAAGTAAACTTAACGATGCCCAAACAATCTTCATTAGAATATCTACATAAATTAGCATAATAAAACAAATTAGCTTCTATATAACAATGTCCTATGTTTACAAAATTGGTAAACACCAAACAGTAAATCAATCAATAACTAATCATGTAAGCAAGAAAACATTCAAGGAATCAATCAATCAAGCAAGCAAGAAAATATGCAATTAATCAATTCATCAAATAAATAAATAAAGGTGTAATTCTTCTCATATGCATAACATTCTGAATATACATGGATGATTGAGGTAAATTGATAAGCTGAACTTTTTTTAAATCAATAATATGTATTTATTTGTCTAAATTTAGAGTATTTGGTCCTGGTATCTATTCGATTAAACTAAATTTTTACTTTTAGTCCTGAAGTCGAAAAACTATTACTTAATTGTTGACATTATCTTGGTGACATTTGAATGATTACTGTTGTTGATTGTGTATTCCTGTTTCATGCTGTATGACATTTACATTTTATGGTATATTTTTTATTTTTTTTCTTTTTATTTATTTTTTTTTTTGCCATATCATATAAGTTGTGAAGTCATAACATTATGATGATCTGTACTTGAAAACAGTTAGTTCGTCACATTATTATTACACACCAGAGCTGACCTTTGTTTATCAATACTTAGTCCCTTTGGATATTGTATTCCATGTTGTTGAGTGAGTACAAACTGTATAAAACCTACCATCATATCTATCTGATGTATTCTGTGGTTATCCATGATCACTAACCAGTATACATCCAGTGTTATCACAGGCTATACCATAAACACCCTTTAATACTAGTGAGATGATCGTACCGAGTCTGGATACTTATATCCTCAGTTCTCCTTTGCTATCAACTACAATGATGGTAGCAGGGATAACATTAGCCACTACAACAACATCTCCAGTTGATATTCTCTGCCACATATTGTGGATTTGTAAACAATGACTGATGATCTTTACTCTTTACGAATGGGTTTGTTTTATGTGACCTGCTGTATTCATCCTTACTACTTTATTATCATTACGGGTGTTATCAGACATACTAGTATATCTCCTGAAGACGTTAAAGATAGTCCCTGTGTCATGTATGGATTTTGTTTTACCTATTTCAATACATTTACCATCTGGTAAATACTTGTTTATGTACGTACCACCATCCTGTGTGACAAGTAGCTCCCTTCTGAGGTAAGCGCAATATCCAATATAAAATGATCTGTTTGTATCCTCCTTTTGATTTGCCCATGTATATCTACTAACAACAGTAATTGCCTTGTACCAAAAAAACCTGTACTACAACCACACCAGGCCTCTTTATCATTGACAGCAGACACAAGATAAATATTTTCACCAGTTTCTTATTTTATATACTATCACTCTACTGATGGTTGTTAATGAAGAATGGTCCGTTCTGACATCTTTCTTCTGGGGTCCTTTGCCTGAAGTGATCATTTTATTCGATTTAGTTTTCTATTAGCTTACCAAACCGGTCTTGTAAATCTGGAGTGTCAACACTGACAAATGTTGGAGGATTAATGTATGTAATGGAAGGGGTTCGGTTTTGTGGATTTTTTTTTATTTGATGTTGGAGGATAGTATAATCATGCGTTGACTTCAAGCTTTCTTCACAATTTTGTAGAAATTCTTTTTGGTCAGTTATCGTCTTTCCTGCATCGTCTTCTCTTTCACCATAAGCTGTAAGTCCTGTGTTTTCCGTTTTTCGACTTGATCTATGACACCATCTGCTATTTTGTCTGTCTGTGACTTTATCTGTTGTCTTTGTTTGTTTATCTCCGCTAACGGTTTTATCTGATATCGTGTTATACTCTAGGACATTATCAACTATGGTTTTTAGGGAAATCTCCAGTTTAGATATTTGGCGTTTGGTTCAGATATGACTTTTCTCATTTCTCTTTTGTACCTTTCCAAATAATTTCAAGTTTCTCAAAGCTGTGATTTTTGTGTATTTCATCAGCGATACAAGTAATACAAACCGGCATCTCGCAGTTGTTACAGTGCATTTGTATCTTTTCTGTGCTATGT
>CM056606.1:12390361-12491067 GCA_029721355.1 Tegillarca granosa | reverse complement strand
TGAGTACAAACTGTAAAAACCTTCCATCAATATCTATCTGATGTATTCTGTGGTTACCATTATCACTAACAAGTATACATCCAGTGTTATCACAGACAATACCAAAACATCCTTTAATATAGTGAGATGATCGTACCAAGTCTGGATACTTATTCCTCAGTTTTCCTTTCTTCTCAACTACAATGATGGTAGCCGGGTCAACATTATCCACTACAACAACATCTCCATTTATATTCTCTGCTACATATTGTGGATTTTTAAACAATGACTGATGAGCTATATCTTTACTAATGGTTTGTTTTATGTGACCTGCTGTATTCATCCTAACTACTTTATTATCATTACGGGTGTTAAACAGACATACATGCATATCTCCTGAAGACGTTAAAGATAGACCGTGTGTCTTGTATGGATTTGTTTCACCTATTTAAATACATTTACCATCTGGTCAATACTTGTTTATGTACGTACCACCATCCTGTGTGACAAGTAGCTCCCCTTCTGAGGTAAGCGCAATATCCCATATAAAATAATCTGTTTGTATCCTCCTTTTGATTTGCCCATGTATATCTACTAACAACAGTAAGTGTTCTTTAGGAAAAAGATTATTACAACCACACCAGGCCTCTTTATCATTGATAGCAGTCAAACATTTTTTATTTTCACGAGTATTTATTTTAGATACTATCTCTGTACTGATGGATGTTAATGAAGAACGGTCCGTTCTGACATCTTCCTTAAGGGGTCTTTTGTCTGAATTGGTCATTTTAGTCCAACTAGTATTTATTAGCTTTCCAAACCGCACTTCTAAATCTGGAGTGTCAACACTGACAAATGTTGGAGGATTAATGTATGTAATGGAAAGGGGTTCGGTTTTGTGGATTTTTTTTATTTGATGTTGGAGGATAGTATAATCATGCGTTGACTTCAAGCTTTCTTCACAATTTTGTAGAAATTCTTTTTGGTCAGTTATCGTCTTTCCTGCATCGTCTTTCTCTTTCACCATAAGCTGTAAGTCCTGTGTTTTCCGTTTTTCGACTTGATCTATGACACCATCTGCTATTTTGTCTGTCTGTGACTTTATCTGTTGTCTTTGTTTGTTTATCTCGCTAACGGTTTTATCTGATATCGTGTTATACTCTAGGACATTATCAACTATGGTTTTTAGGGAAATCTCCAGTTTAGATATTTGGCGTTTGGTTTCAGATATGACTTTTCTCATTTCTCTTTTGTACCTTTCCAATATAATTTCAAGTTTCTCAAAGCTGTGATTTTTGTGTATTTCATCAGCGATACAAGTAATACAAACCGGCATCTCGCAGTTGTTACAGTGCATTTGTATCTTTTCTGTGCTATGTTTGATACACTTGATGGGTTTTTTAGTTTCACTCTCTGTTTTACCAAGGACACTTACAATGACCGTGTGGTGACGCCTTACCTTGCTCCGAAGATGTGCAGTTTTGCACTGACCACACATTCTTCCTGGCAGTCCTGACAGTAATACTCCGCCCTGTTTTCTTGACAAAGTTCGCAAGTAACAACAGGAACTTGACAGTGTAAAGTCGATGTCTGTAAAGCCATTTTCTAAGACTTGATCTTAATCCACTTCTTAACCAACAAAATCCATAAATAAATAAATAAATAAATTTAAATAAATATGAGAATTCTTTAAAAATTTTCTTTTTAAGAAGAGAACATGGAAATTTGCTGCATACAAAATTGTACGAAAACCCGAAGCAATGAATGATGCCGAAAATAAACTTGAATATTTGATTTTCCAGGGGACAGTATTTTCATATTTTACTTGTGTATTTTAATAAAAAAATACATTAAAATTTGCATATGGCAATATCGCATTGCAGAAAATAAAAGTTCTGCCTCATCGCCTATGGTTGATGACGTCTCGATATAAGTGAAATGTTTTTGACTAGGTGGAAAACCCCAAGTGAAGTCAAGATCAAAACATCACGCTAATTTTTTTTATCCATGTTTTATGAGCCAATTTATACTAGTTGCCTTTTATCTAAGAATCAAGTTTAACAAATCTGTTTATAGATGTGTTTTATGTTTAAAAACAGAATGTAAATAATGAAGGAAAAATTGCAATTTTGCTAAAACTTTTACGATGGTGACTTTTTAAAACGTAAAGACTATGTAAATCATTTTGAGGTTAACTGATTATGACAGTATCGAGTCAAATAGCTGTTTATTTGCTTTTGTTTATTTCTGTATCATTGAACATTAAGAGCAATTTCTAAATATTTTTTTAGAATTAGATTCAATTTAAAATTTTCTGGATGATTGTGATGTCAACAGTAAGATGGCTTTAAATGTTTTGGTCAGAACAAACTACCGGAACTCTTCTTTTTATTTTATCACGTGGTATGGTCTCAAGATTGTTGGTGTATCTTAACATAAAAACGTATTCATTTACAATGTATATGAATGAGTCAATTTAAGTATTTTAATCTTTTTAATCTCAATTTAAATAATTTATATATATAAATTATCCGGGTTCACGTAAATAAAATCAAATCAAATTAAATAATAATTAAATAAATAATAATAATAAATAATAAATAATAATAATAATAATATTAATAATAATAATAATAATAATAATAATAATAAAAATAAATTACTTACTTCGGATATCGGTATTTCTTCCGAAAAATTAAAGTGTTTCATGTAGTTTATTTTAATCTCAATGAGGGAAGATAAATACACCAGTCCACACTCTAGATTCAACTTCTATTTAAATGTCCAGGCATATATATTCTTGTATTATTTAAAGCGGATATTAAAGTAGTACGAGCTCGCTACCAAATTAAACTTGTGACAGAGACAATGAAGGTGTAACAAACGATTTAAATGTTTGTATAAATTATTTTTACTCGTGCAAAAATACAGAAATTTTCGTATAGAAAACGTAAAACTTATTACTGATATACCTCTTTTACATAATGGCTGTTTAACATCGCATCATCATTTGTAGACTTTTCACGTTAACAGCAAGGTTAATTATATAAAACTAAGATACCAATCTTTTTCCAAATCAAAATCCCAAAAACAAAGTAAAAACAATGTGCTTCGGAAGGGTCTACGGATTAATCTAAAAATAAAAATGTTTATGTTAAAGAAAAGCGAGTGTTTGTGATGGTCTGTCTTGTACTATTTTTCTATCCGTTAAGTTGGTAGGTCACCGAGTAATTACATAACGGACAATCATTCCATTCTCCCAGGTACAATATTCTGACACTGCGTTTACAAGTCGATACTATACCGAGCAGCAGAAGTTTAAATAATAATTCACATCTTTAGCATTATGTATGACTCAGCCGAAATTCGAACGCCTGACCATCCGCCAAACCTCTACGACTCAATTCTCAATTACCGATAATGCTTTAGTAAATTAATTGTGATTTATATTTGTAAACAACATCCACTTGAAGACGTTGACGTAAAACATTTAACGCGCATTAAAAATACTTGGTTTTTTTAATTAAAAAAACTGTAACAACACTAACTAGAATTAAAAATTGTGGCAAGCACGGTGACTAAAGTCTGATACCACCGCAACATTTTGACCCCCCCACCTCAAGTTTGCACCATTGGTTGGTTAAAATGTGTAATGTCACATTAGCAATTTAAGATTATATTAACTTTGATTACTAAATAAGGAATATGCTTATGCCAGTGTCAGTGGGATTTTGTAATTTGGGTCGTTTTGTATTACCCCTTGAACCAAGCCTGACTTTTTGCAAAGGTGTCAGCTCACTGTGTTATTATCCTACAGACAAGGGTATCACTTACTGAGTTACATTATCCTCACATTAAGTGAACCAGTCAGTACTTCATACTCTTATCAGGAAACAGTGTTGTCAATTCTGTTAACTCTGTTGTATGACATTGCTTAGCTGCCACTGAGCCAACGAGGTGGTCCTCGCTATTATCCTCTACAACTAAGCCCCAAGATAGTAGCATTCATCAGTTGATGTTTTAGTCTGATTTCACATTAAAATAAAACAGGTTATCAAAAGTGGCATAATACAAAAATATTTTAAACTGTATCACTAATTATCAATTTAACATCTACATTCCTATACTGAGTGGTCTATAGTGCATGTGTACACTTATTGATCACAGTTACAACTACTCCCTTGATTTAACCCCTTTTGGAAATATCCTAGTGAATTATAAATTTGTATGTTTGCTTAACAAAAATCTATGGTTTTCTCTTGGAACTCTTCTCCATCATCTCAGAACTGACTGAATCAATGTCCGATAAAAAAGTGACTAGGGTATAAAACAATATTACTTAACTCTTTCGATCTCTTAATTATCTTTCTGAAAGTATATTTTATAATTCCAGGTATTCAAAAAGTGTTATTTTTGTATTTATTTTGGTCTGTTGTAAAAACAAATTTGCTAGTTACAATCACTTGATGTATTTTGATTGGCCAAGTTTTTAACTTTTGATTAATAGCAAACTAACCATGAAATATGAACCAACTCTGACTCAAACTTTCCTCACACAAAGCCAGTCAATACTCTGTCCACTTAATGACCTATGCCTGGTAAGGAAGCAAAGTCTGATGTATGACCTGGCTTGGGTTGTTACCAGTTACCTCCTCTAACTCTTGATACTGTTGTTGCAATGGAATGTAAAATTGCATCAGCAATGTATTGAGCTATTAGTGGCGAGAAGAAGGTTATAAAACTCAATGAATTAACCTATGTACATGTTTATGTATGTAAGAAATGTAGTATTTCCTTCATGTACCAACACACACTCAGGACGGACAACGTTTTTAGCTCACACGAGCACCGTGCTCAAGTGAGCTATTGTGATGGGTTTTTCTCCGTTGTGCGTCGTCAGTCGTCCGTCGTCCATCGTGCGTCAACTTTTGATTGTTAACAAAGTTTTAGACCAATCTTCATCAAACACGCTCAGAATGATCCTCTTGACAAAAGCCAATGCAGTTGATTCAGTTAGTATGTCACTAGCTCAAATTTTAGAAAAACCTTCTTAAAACTCTGAAGGCCCAAATTTTAGTTAATCTTCATAAACCTTGATCCTCTTTACAAAAGCTAGCTCAAGTTCGTATAGTTCGTATAATGGCCTTGATGGGTCAATAAGTAGGTCAATAGGTCAAATTTTAGAAAAGCCTTGTTAACACACAGGAGGTTTGCAATTTTTATCGAACTTGCTCTGAATGATCACCTTGACAAAAGATAGCTGAAGCTCATACAATGGCCATGTTGGGTCAATAGGTAAGTCACTAGGTCAAATTATAGAAAAAATCTATTTTATTATAGTTGGCCAAAATCAAGCTCAGTGTTCATCATTTTCAGGTGAGCGCAATGAGCCTTCATGGCCCTCTTGTTGTAATGTGCTAGCTTATCGAGCCAGTATCGGGCATACATTATAATTGTTTTATGCGTGATTTTCCTTATGCATCTTCTCATGATATAAGCGTTCCCAAAACTTTTTTTTCTGTCTGACAATAATGATTGGCATAAAATCATCATAAATTTATCCACCGTCAAGTTTATACCTTGATTATAACATTATAAATTTCAAAGGTCAAATTGGATTCCTGTCATATGTTTCTTTATTAAAATGGTGTAAAATTAAATATTCTTTTATGTCATTGAAACCTCAATTTTCTCATTTATTTCTAATGACAACAAAACCATCCAAAAACGTACTGATATTTAAGATTGTATAAAAATAACAACGAAAATAACATTAACAACAACAGCAACAACAAAAACAACAACAATAATAATAATAATAATAATAATAATAATAATAATAATAATAATAATAATAAAAAAAAAAATAATAATAATAATAATAATATTAACAAAAACCGGCATTCATGGAATTTCGTTATTTATTTCACGTTATTTAGTTAAAAACGATATTGTAAAGGTTGGCCAATTCGAGCCTTAAATATCACATACTCAGCTTTTATTCGAGCCGTATATACTGCTAAATAATTTACATCAATTATCTAAAGTCAGATAATTCTTATATGATTTAAAAAGATTAGCTCATAAGGAATGATTTTCCGAAAAGTGCATTTATTTATCCTGAGCGGTTACCGCTGCTGGTGGAGTAAACTCCCCGAGGGTGTACATAACTCAGTAGGCATGACTTTGTGCTGTCAGAAATTATACCATTTAGCAAAATTTTTAACCGTCTTGATTTTTATAATTTATTTAAAACAAAGGTTTGTTCGCTGATGCAAAGCATTCGTTAGCTGGATTGGGATTGATATAGTTTTGGAACTTTAGATACATTAATTTTCTACTTTTTGGCGCATGTTTTAATCTATTAAACTTTTTGGTCCCTTGCGTCATTGATGAGAAATGAATTTCTGAAATGTGCACGTATGGCACATAAAAATTCTACAGGTATTTGTGTTATACATTTAAAATAAGTAAATGAGTTAAAAGTCAATTTACTTATCAGACAACGTTTCAATTTGACAACTGATAGGAAAAGGATTTTGATAACTCATACACTCATTATATTCGCAAATTGTTGATTTCCTTGCAAGGAAACTGTAAAACAGATTAAGAATTATAACCGAAATTTTAATTGTTTTGGCTGTATGATACAAGTTTAAAACATCCGTGATAGGACGTATTCGGTGTTTATTTTTAAGTGATTTAGTAATGAAATGAAAATCATTACCCCTCCCTTATCATGAAAGAAATTGTTAGTTTTATAACAAACAATAATATATTTTACATTGTAAATATGATAAGAGCAAAATTCTTTTTTTTTTTTCTTTTCTTTCTTTTTTTTTTTTTTTTTTTGCTTACCTACAGGGAACTATTTAAAATGATCTCTAAGCAAATTTTATGTTAATTGGTTTTAGAACTGTAATAAAGAAACATAGCAATAAAGACTACATATTTTATATTGTGTTAAAATTGGTAAAACTTGGAAAACACTGGCAGTGTGCAGTTTACATAAAGTGGTACCGAGCATTTGTACACAATAGCACGTTTGAGGAATGATTTTCCTTCTGAAATGTGCTCATATGGCACATCAAACTTTAGCAGGTATTTTTCTTATATATTTAACACCACCCCTGAGCGGGAACCGCTGCTAATAGAGTGAAACACCCCGAGGGTATCCATAATTCAGTAAGCAGTACTGAAAATATACCATTTAGCGAAATTTTTTAGCGTCTTAATTTTTGAAATTGTTTTAAAATTCAGGTCTGTTCCCTCATGCAAAGCATTACTTAGCTGGATTTGAATTCATATAATTTTTATACTTTAAATTCAATATTTTTCAATTGTTTGGCTGATGTTTTTATAATCTAAAAAATCTTTTGCCCCTAGTGTCACTGATGAGGAATGATTTTCCGAAATGTGCACATATGGCACATCAAACTTTAGCAGGTATTTTTGTTATATATTAACTACTCCTGAGCGGGAACCGCTGCTGATGGAGTAAAACACCCCAAGGGTATCCATTATTTAGTAAGCAGTACTGAAAATATACTATTTAGCGAAATTTTTTAGCGTCTTAATTTTTGAAATTGTTTTAAAATTCAGGTCTGTTCCCTCATGCACAGCATTACTTAGCTGGATTTGAATTCATATCAATTTTTGAACTTAAAATTCGATATTTTTCAACTGTTTGGCTGATGTGTTTATAATCTATGAAATTTTTTGCCCACAGTGTCACTGATGAGGAATGATTTTCCGAAATGAGCACATATGGCAAATCAAACTTTAGCAGGTATTTCTTGTTATATATTTACTACCACTGAGCGGGAACCGCTGCTGATGGAGTAAAACACCCCGACGGTATCCATAACTCAGTAAGCAGTACTATGTGCTGTCAGAAAATATACCATGTAGCAAAATTTTTCAGCGTTTTAATTTTTGAAATTGTTTTTAAATTCAGGTCTGTTCACTCGTGCAAAGCATTTCTTAGCTGGATTTGAATTCATATATTTTGAACTATAAATTCTTTTTTTTTTAACTGTTTGCCTCATGTTTTTTATCTATGGTTTTTCTTGCCCCTAGTGTCACTTATGAGGAATGAATTCCCGAAAACTGCACATATGGCACATCAAACTTTAGCAGGTATTTGTATTATATATTTATTCCCCCTAAGCGGGAACCGCTGTTGGTGTAGTGAAACACACCGAGAGTATTCATAACTCAGTAAGCAGTACTTTGTGCTTTCAGAAAATATACTATTTAGCGAACTATCTTAGCGTCTTAATTTTTGAAATTGTTATAAAATTCAGGTCTGTTCCTTCATGCAAAGCATTCCTTAGCTGCATTTAATTCATATAATGTTTGAACTTTAAATTCGTTATTTTTTTTCAACTGTTTGGCTCATGTTTTGATATCTATGAAACTTTTTGCCCCTAGAGACACTGATGAGGAATGATTTTCCGGAATGTGCACGTATGGAACATCAAACTTTAGCAGGTATTTGTGTTATATATTTATTTATCCTGAGCGGCTGCCGCTGCTGGTGAAGTAAACTCCACGAGGGTATTCATGACTCAGTAGGCAGTACTTTGTGCTGTCAGAAATTTTACCATTTATCAAAATTTTTAGACGTCTTAATTTTTATAATTTATTTAAAACTAAGTTTTGTTCGCTCATGCAAAGCATTCACTAGCTTGATTTGGATTGATATAGCATTAGCTTGATTTGGATTGATATAGTTTTGGAACTTTAGATAAATTAATCTTCTACTTTTTGGCGCATGTTTTATCTATCAATCTTGTTGGTGGTCCCTTGTGTCACTGATAAGGAATGGATTACTGAAATGTGCACCTATGGCACATAAAATTTTCTACAGGTATTTGTGTTATACATTTAAAATAAGTTAATGAGTTAAAAGTCAATTTACTTATCAGACAACGTTTCAATTTGACAACTGATAGGAAAAGGATTTTGATCACTCATACACTCATACACTCATTATATTCGCAAATTGTTGATTTCCTTGAAAGGAAACTGTAAAACAGATTAAGAATTATAACTGAAATTTTAAGTGTTTTTGCTGTATGATACAAGTTTAAAACTTCCGTGATAGGACGTATTCGGTGTTTATTTTTAAGTGATTTAGTAATGAAATGAAAATCATTACCCCTCCCTTATCATGAATGAAATTGTTAGTTTTATAACAAACAATAATATATTTTACATTGTAAATATGATAAGAGCAAAATTCTTTTTTTTTTTTTTTGCTTATCTACTGGGAACTATTTAAAAGATCTATAAGCAAATTTTATGTTAATTGGTTTTAGAACTGTAATAAAGAAACATAACAATAAAGATTACATGTTTTATATTGTGTTAAAATTGGTAAAACTTGGAAAACACTGGCAGTCTGCAGTTTACATAAAGCGGTACCGAGCATTTGTACACAATAGCACGTTTGAGGAATGACTTTCTTTCTGAAATGTGCTCATATGGCACATCAAACTTTAGCAGGTATTTTTGTTATATATTTACTACCCCTGAGCGGGAACCGCTGCTGATGGAGTAAAACACCCCGAGGGTATCCATAATTCAGTAAGCAGTATTTTGTGCTGTCAGAAAATATTCCATTTAAAAATTTTTTAGCGTCTTAATTTTTGAAATTGTTTTAAAATTCAGGTCTGTTCCCTCATGCAAAGCATTACTTAGCTGGATTTGAATTCATATCAATTTTTGAACTTAAAATTCGATACTTTTCAACTGTGTAGCTGATGTTTTTATAATCTATGAAATATTTTGCCCCTAATGTCACTTATGAGGAATGATTTTCGGAAATGTTCACATATGGCACATCAAACTTTAGCAGTTATTTTTGTTATTTATTTACTACCCCTGAGCGGGAATCGCTGCTGGTGGAGTGAAACACCCCGAGAGTATCCACAACTCAGTATGCAGTACTTTGTGCTCTCAGAAAATATACCATTTAGCGAACTTTCTTAGCGTCTTAATTTCTGAAATTATTATAAAATTCAGGTCTGTTCCCTCATGCAAAGCATTCCTTAACTGGATTTAATTCATATAATGTTTGAACTTTAAATTCGTTATTTTTCAACTGTTTGGCTTATGTTTTGTTATCTATGAAACTTTTTGCCCCTAGAGACACTGGTGAGGAATGATTTTCCGGAATGTGCACGTATGGAACATCAAACTTTAGCAGGTATTTGTGTTATATATTTATTTATCCTGAGCGGCTGCCGCTGCTTGTGAAGTAAACTCCACGAGGGTATTCATGATTCAGTAGGCAGTACTTTGTGCTGTCAGAAATTTTACCATTTAACAAAATTTTTAGACTTCTTAATTTTTATAATTTATTTAAAACTAAGTTTTGTTCGCTAATGCAAAGTATTCATTAGCTTGATTTGGATTGATATAGTTTGGGAACTTTAGATACATTAATCTTCTACTTTTTGGCGCTTGTTTTATCTATCAAACTTGTTGGTGGTCCCTTGTGTCACTGATAAGGAATGAATTTCTGAAATGTGCACCGATGGCACATAAAAATTTCTACAGGTATTTGTGTTATACATTTAAAATAAGTAAATGAGTTAAAAGTCAATTTACTTATCAGACAACGTTTCAATTTGACAACTGATAGGAAAAGGATTTTGATCACTCATACACTCATACACTCATTATATTCGCAAATTGTTGATTTCCTTGAAAAGAAACTGTAAAACAGATTAAGAATTATAACTGAAATTTTTATTGTTTTGGCTGTATGATACAAGTTTAAAACTTCCGTGATAGGACGTATTCGGTGTTTATTTTAAGTGATTTACTAATGAAATGAAAATCATTACCCGTCTCATGAAGGAAATTGTTGGTTTCATAACAAACAATAGTATATTTTACATTGTAAATATGATAAAAGTAAAATTCTTGTTTTTTCTTGCTTACCTACAGAGAACTATTTAAAAAGATCTATAATCAAATTTTATGTTAATTGGTTTTAGAACTGTAATAAAGAAACATAACAATAAAGATTACATGTTTTATATTGTGTACAATTGGTAAAACTTGGAAAACACTGGCAGTGTGCAGTTTACATAAAGTGGTACTGAGGATTTGTACACAATAGCACGTTTAAGGAATGATTTTCTTTTTGAAATGTGCTCATTGACAAACAAATTTTCCACATTGGAAAATACTGCTTGGTAACTCAGGAGTTTACAAATTACAAAAAAAAAATTCACACTTAAAAACGATAACAGTTTCTGTCGAATGTAAAAGTAAACATTTCTGTAAATTAAAAAAGCAGTGCTAAGTCTTGTTGAGAATAATTATACATAAAGGTACATACAATTTATTTAAAAAATGTTATATAACTACAAGCATTTTTGAAAATAATTACAAACCATACCCATTCTCATCAATTTTTTAAACATCCGTGAAAAGTATGATGGTAGAGTACGAACCCTTTGAAAGAGACGGTGTTATTTAATTTTAGACCAGCTGACACTATATCCATAGACTTGAAAATGAATTGCAATGAACTATTAGCATAACATATGACATGAAGAATGAATGGTAAAGTGTGCTGTGACTGTCATGATTCTTCATTAAGATGAGTCGATCAATAAAAAAAGGATACAGAATACCAGAGAACCAAAAAAAAAAAAAAAGGAAAAAAGAAAAGAAAGAAAAGTAAAAAAAAAAAATAAATAACGTCGTCAAGTACTTTGACAAATGCTGAAAAATTATTATCAAGTATAGTTTAACCTGTGTGTAAGGGCCACCCGAGACTTGTCATTATCCAGAAAGACTAAAAAATATTAAATACTTATTAAAATACTTATTTGATATTCATATATTTATAAAACTATTTTCTTTTTTCAAAAACAGATTATTCAAACACATTTATCAAAAAAAATCGAAAAGAATTACAATTTTGATGATTTAGACATAATAAAAAAAACAAACATACCAGTCTGGCCAAATTTCTTTGAAAGTTGGTAAATTTAGTAATACACGCGAACTTCCATCAAGGGAGTGAGGCCGGGTGCTCCTGATGGGTAAAGACTTCCTGTGTAGCTAGCTACACCCACCACGTGCAAGTCAACATTGAGAATGAAAGAAACAAGGAATTATGGTAAGTCAAATATATGCAGTATAAGTTTATATACAGTGACTACATACTTATCAACAATATTGTGATGACGGCAATAAAACTTTTCAAGGGTTTTGCTTAGCCTAGGCTTGTAACATTCTTGCGTCAACAATTTAATTGCAAGCAGTTTGCTTCGTTGTAGAAAGTACCCATTGTAGGAACAAACTCTACCATAACGTATTAACTGTGAAACATATACAGCATACAAGGAGAAGCAGGGATATTACTGGAAAGAAATGGAAAGTTGACAAAAGAAAAATTAAAGCCATCACGGTTGTCGTATAGCTTCAGATGTAACCTTTCGTGGGTGTCATAATTGCGGTATAAGTCCTAATATGAAGCAGAACATGGAAAATCCGTCGTGTCTTTTATCTAAGGTCACTTGGATAGATGACATTCATATATTCTCCAAATTTGCGATTATTTAGAGACAGGACGTCATATACCTGTATGTGTAGTTGAATGATTTCGCTACAGTCTTTTCTCCATATTTGACAAGGCTCTGTAAAAATTCTGATTCATATGAATAAAGAAACAAATCAGCAAGCAAAGGTGCACAGTTTGTGCCAATTGGTATACCGATTGTTTGTTGAAAAATTATATTGCCAAATACAACAAATATGTTGTCTGTCAAAAACTCTAACATTTTGTTGATGGTATCTTCAATATATTTTTGTTTGCAGTCAGTATGGTGTTAAACAAAATAACCGGAATCCCGTTGAGCACTAGATATTTATATCATGGTTTACCGTTTTGGTAAATGAATGACGAGTTAATGATTTGTTTTAGGCGTTCTTTCAATTAAGAATGAGAATGTGTTGTAAATATATAATACAAATACAGTATAACCTGTGTATAAAGGACACCCTAGGGATTGGACAAAAGTGTCCTTAATAGACAGGTGGACTTTATATATAGGGTCACAAATGATGCAAAGGAAATTTGCCATACCAGTGTTTGACAAAGGACTTTAAAACAGAATATTTCACAATCATTCTACATAAGATATTACTTAAATTAACTTATTAACTTCAGCAAATAAAACTTGTAAGAAAAAATTAATAATTTATTTCAATTTACAGTGATTTTTTGATTTAATAAGTGACTTGTTTATTTAAATTAAACTGCATCTTGATATTAAGTGAATTGATCTTGACCATGAAAATTAGCACCATAAGTGGGCGAAACAAAAATTTAGAAACATTTTTTAACCATTGTAGCTGTTGCAGATAGCATCTTGTTAGAAAGTGAAATCAACAGATTTAATAAAAAAACAAAAATATTGTATAAATCAAATAAATTTTATTATCACTAAATTGTAACAAAAGTTGACTGAAATTTTATTCGATGTATACCACACCTCACCACTTTTTAAAATGTATATGCTTTAAAAATTTTAATTGTCTTATCTACCTGATTAATTCAACACAATGTTTTAATGTTAAAGCTTTCCGAGCTGGACGGAGATTTGTCAATTTCAAAATTCTCAAAATATGTGGTTCTCGATATTAAAGTATTACTCTATTAATTGGCTAATGACGCAAATGACTGTTACCCTGTTAATTATATAATATATCACAAAGGATAATCAGTTCACACCTTGACATGTCTAGGCTGAGTAAATCAAGACCATGCTGTTTAACTGTTAAAAAAACATCGACGGTTCTCGCCATTTATCTTTATAAACATATCCAGGAGTCATAATATTCATTGTAATTAATCGATCCACGCTCTTCCCGAACCCAATTGGGGATAATAAACACAATGTCGACATGTCAAACACATTAATTCGCTTTAAAATGAAACTTGAAAGAAGAAAATCTCCGACACCAACATTTCCGGTTTTGTTGAAAAATACGAGTTATGCCCCTTGATCAGCCGAAAAGTAGACGTTATACAAGAATTTAATGCCGATCGGGACCGAAATAGGTGGACGCTATACGCATTGGACAGGTGGACGCTATACAGGGGTCTTTATATAGTAAAATCGATTGGGGATACTTTAGACTGAACGCTATAGACAGGTGGACGTTATATAGAGGTGGACGCTATTACAGGTTATACTGTACCAGTTAAATTTTGATGTGCCATATGTGCAAATTTCGGAAATTCATTCCTCATTAGTGACACTAAGACCGAAAAGTTTGATATATAAAAAAATTGAGCCAAACAGTTGCAAATAATGAATCTAAAGTTTCAAAATTATATAAATCCAAATCCAGCTAAGGAATGCTGTCCATGAGGGAACAAACCTTAGTTTTTTTTTTATTAATTTCAAATTTTAGAC
This sequence comes from Tegillarca granosa, assembly GCA_029721355.1. Lineage (NCBI taxonomy): Eukaryota > Metazoa > Mollusca > Bivalvia > Arcoida > Arcidae > Tegillarca > Tegillarca granosa. The sequence continues at coordinate 12,476,638 of CM056606.1, read as the reverse complement.
GACTGATAATTTTGCTAAATAGTACATTTTCTGACAGCAAGAAGTACTGTCTACTGAGTTATGGATACCCTCGGGCAGTAAAGGGTAGAAAAATTAAAAGTTTTTATACTTTTTACCCAAGATAGATATTTAAAACAAGATGGTCAAGAAGTTCTTTAGAAGTTTTGAGAATCCACATTTGGTTTATGCCAGACGTAGAATAGACTTTTTCTGAATTTGTCTGAAGGCCATCTTTGACGACTATCAAAATTTGTTTAAGAATTACTGATAATAATTTAGTAGTAGATTTAGAGAAACCTGCTAATATCTTTCCTTGCGTGGAGTTTTTTGAAGTTTTTGAATCCAATACAAGTAAAAAAGGCCAAGTTCTTCGTGTTTTAAATATATAACATGAATACCAGTTAAATTTTGATGTGCCAGATGTGCACATTCCGAAAATTCATTCCTCATCAGTGACACTAAGACCGAAAAGTTTGATACATAAAAATATATACCAAACAGTTGCAAATAATGAATTTTTAAGACGACTGATATTTTTTTCTAACAGCACAAAGTACTGCCTCCCGAGTTATGGATACCCTCGGGGAGTTTAACTCCACCAGCAGCGGTACCCGCTCAGGGTTAGTAAATATATAATACGAATACCAGTTAAATTGATAATTTTGATGTGCCAAATGTGCACATTCCGGAAATTTATTCCTCATCAGTGACACTAAGACCGAAAAGTTTAATACATGAAAAATACAAGGCAAACAGTTGCAAATAATGAATCTAAAGTTTCAAAATTATATAAATCAAAATCCAGCTAATTAATGCTGTGCATGAAGAACAAACCTTAGTTTTAAATTGATATAAAAAGACTCAAGGACTCCTCTATGATTGGAAAGAACTTCATCTTTGGTAAAATTAGTTTTTGTATAAGCAGGATTCTCCAATATACTATCTAAACCGCGCTCCTTAATAAGACATTCAACATAGAATTTCTTACAAACGAAAATACAATGTAGTGTTGTTAGAAGCTTTTACATCTAATGAAATAACATAGTAAAAGTTACAAATTGTTTACACGATTACCTGTGACATTGATGTTTCCAGTAGCAAATTGGCGAGAAAGTAAAACAGTAGTATATAAAACTGTATTTCTAACGTTATATCTGTTGGCTTTATCCAACATAACAATACTCACAAATAAAAAAATGTCTTTAATAAAAGCTTAAAGTTTTCTAGATAATATTCATCTCAGTACTCTTATGTGTCTGTAATTCTGACCTTTGAACTCAAGACCTTAACCTTTATGCTATTCTGAAAAGACCATTATACCACTTCTATAAAGATTTTATATAGTCATGCCTAGATACTGATTTCCAGGTATATAACTGCAAATACACTTATTTTTGCAATTTTTCACTGAAGTAACTGGCTGTTTTCCTATTTTGAGTCTGATGATTTCAGATTTATGCAATTTTGAAACTTAGTGTTCTTAGGAGTTTACACATAGAATATATCTAAGGCATATCACTAGTACGTTCAGAAAAGAAGAATTTTAAAGATTTCTCATATTTTCCTTCTTATTTTGCCAATTGAAGACAAACACTTTTTTTTGCATGCTTGAACATTTCCATCCTAGCATGATGATCTCTAAGTTTCGTCAAATTTGGTCCAAGAGTTTAAGAGGATATAATGAAAATTTAAAAAAAAAAAAAAATGAAAAGACAATACACAGGACCACATATGCAATTGATTGTGAACCATAATGATAGCTCAGAATAGATTTTAACCAAAACAAGAGGCCCATGGCCCTTAACCCTCACCTGAGAAAATGTCAAAAATGTTTGCTAAGTACAATAGACAATTTACTAAGTACAGAAACATTCCTAGTTCTCTCAAGTTAAGTTCTACCACAACTCTTAATCAGATATATCTAGTCATATTTCATTTTAAGTACATAATATGCATGTAGTAATTGTAATGCAATGAATAATTTCCAAATCATTAACCCTTTCAGTATACTCATGCAGCTATGTCTTTGACCTTGAAACATAAATCAACATGATTGTCATTACAATATCTTCAGTATTTTTATACACATGCATATAAAAAAGTTAAAAGCTTTCAACAAAATTTGCAATTTAAGTTTTCATAAGCATATTTGTCCTTGACCTTTAAACCTATGACCTTGAACCATATATCAAAAATGAATACCATGTCAATACCTACAATATTCTAATATACATGCCTAGACAAAAAGTCAATAGATTTCAATTAACAATTACAGTCTTCGTATCCTACTATAACCTTGACCTTTGCATGTATGACCTTGAACCATATATCAAAATTATCAATATGTCAATACCTACGTTGTTCTAATATACATGCCTATAAAACGTTTATAGTTTAAAGATAATTAGCAATTAAGTTCACTTATGCTGCTATGACCTTGACCTTTAAACTTATGACCTTGAACCTTATATCAAAATGATTGCCATGTAAATACCTACAATATTCTAATATACACACCTAAACAAAAATTCAATAGTTTTCAAGATAATTAGCAATTTCAGTTTTCTTATCTTGCTATGACCTTGACCTTTGAATGTATGATCATGAACATACCAATCAAAATGATCATGTCAATACCTTTTATATTTTAATATACATGCCTATACAAAAAATCAATAATTTTCAGGATAATTAACGATTTCAGTTTTCTGATCTTGTTATGACGTTGACGTTTAGACATATGACCTTGATCCATATATCAAAATGACATTTCAATATCTACAATTTTCTTATTACATGCCTTTACAAAAAGTCAAAAGTTTTAAAAGATAGCTAACAATTAAAGTTTTCTTATGCTGCTATGACCTTGACGCTTGAATGTATGACCTTGAATCATATATCAAAATGACCACCATGTCAATACTACAATAAACTAATATACATGCCTATACAAAAAGTTAACAGTTTTCAAGATAATAAACAATTTCAGTCTTCTTATGCTGTAATGACCTTGACCTTTGAATGTATGGCCTTGACGTATATATCAAAATGGTTGTCATGTCAGTGACTGCAATATTCTAATATACATGCCTATACAAAAAGATTATAGTTTTCAGGATATTTTGACAAATTTATATATAAGTTTTAGCAATTTACCCACTAAGTGCCTTGCCATTGTTACATTTTGTGCCCCATGGCTATCATTTGTGCAAATTTGAAACTAGGTGACCTTAGGATGTTATAAATTAAATAACTAAAGTATACCTCTTGTAACTTCAGAGGAGAAGATTTTAAAAGTTTTTGACTATTTCCCCGCTTATGGGGCCCCAAGGGGGCATAACTCCTTCATTTGTGCAAATCTGAAAGGCCTTCACAAAGGCACGATGGTAGCCAAGTTTCATTGAATTTGGCATAGTGGAGAGAGAGAGAGAGAGAGAGAGAGAGAGAGAGAGAGAGAGAGAGAGAGGGGGAGGAATACGTTTGTTGTAATGTTTTCAATTGTATCTATGGAACCAAATGGTTGGATTTGATTAGTATCTACAGACAGAAGATTGATTGTTAATAATATTTTAATGGTAACTACCAGAAAAAAAAAAAGACTGGATATCTGCAATGTTTTAGGCTCTAATGTTTTTTAACATTACATCAGCACTTATTATCTATTTTTGACGAAAGCAAGTTTAATAATCTCTTAGAATTATTTAAAATCAGGACCATGTATGTCTGAGATGTACCAGTGTAATTTACTGTCTGTCTTGTACTGTCACACAATCTGTATGACTTAAACATGCTAGCTCACAAAGTCAGTAGACCACTGCAGTAGCTCAGTTGGTAGAGTGCTCACTCTGTAAGTGGAAGGTCATGGGTTCGAACCCCGACTGGGTCTGACCCAAGACTTGAAAGTGGGTAGTGGCTGTGTCACGATAGTGCTGGCAATAATAATAATATATAATGCTGTATAATGCCATCAGCGCAATGCACAGGCAAAATTTCTGCACTTTCACCTATAGCTTGCAATGTTTCGATATAAGTGAAATATTCTTGAATGGGACACTAAACACCATTCCTCAACTCAACTCACAAAGTCAGTATGCTACAGACAAGTTTACCACTCCTCCAATTATATCACCATGACACCAGGTCAATTCTTTATCGTACCTAAGCAAAGCTACAGAAGGAGCAGTTTCTCAAATTGTAAGTTGGATGGATAAATAGGCTGGGTTTCAAATCTCCTACCTCACAAATCTTGAGTGACATGCTCTAGTGACACTGATACAGAGAGTGGGTCAACCAAAAGAAAAGGTTTTAGATAATTGTCAGTAATCTTGCTTGTTTGTAATATCACATTATATAATTAATTAAACTTACTTTCAAAATTGACATTTATTTAACGATTTCAAAAATGTTATTTTAACAAATAATCTAAATTTAAAAATGTTTCACAATCTACAACACAATAAAATTAACAATTACAATATTATTACTCGCTATTAAAACTGAAACGACACAATTATTACAACTTGTTAATATGTTCCCAGTCAACAAATATACATTTGTAAAATGTATCTAGTAAACAATTAACATTGAAAAGACTCGGTCCTCTTTTACCACTTCCTGTGAAATTTACAAGAAAAAAATGAAAAGAAAAGAGTCTTCTTGTAAAGAGCAGGCCATATATTTCATAAAAATTGACAATTTTTCACAATAAATGAGTTTATGATCTATATGAAAATTGACAATTTTTCACAATAAATGAGTTTATGATCTATGTCTACAAATATAACATGCTCTAAACCTTAATCAGTGAAAAAAAAATAGACCCTTTATACCACTTCCAGTGGTTTGTGTGAAAATTGAAAAGATTTAAATAATTTTTTTGTTTTAGTTTTTTATTATTTTCACCCAAGCCATCACCTTTTGTCTTTGACCTACATACTTATATATGATGCAAAAAGATGGATAATTGGAAAAACAGACATGTTAATATCTATAAATGTATTTCCTTTATAAATAAATGATGGCAAAAAATGTTCTGCGCCACTGTAGAAAACAGATAAATTATAATCAAAGATTTTAAACAAGAATAACAGTCCTGTAAAGCAATTTGTATCAAATCATTTGGGAACAAACCTTTCTGCTATGTCCGCTTTTTTATTTTATATATTTCTTTTAAAATTGAGTTTAACACATCTTTGCCATTTAAATTGCAGGAATCGATATTTGTATCTTTTAATGAGAAAAATCATGCAATATTTTTACCAAGATTTTAAGTTACAACTGGCTTTTAATTTTTGAAACGAAAAAAGAAAAATAGAAAAATTTCTTATTCCTTTATTATAGTCCTTTATTTAAATTTTTTAATCCTTAAAAATCCTTCTACAATACACATTCCAAACTTCTTTAAATTTAAATAAATTTTTCGAAGTTTTTTTTATGTTAAATTGGTCAGTAATATTGCCAGTTGAATTAAATTAACAGAATTTCCCCCTAATTGATTCCTGCTCAAGAAGGTTTTACAAATTTTGACCAAATTAAGTTTTTAATTTTTAAATGTGATAGCCTGGCTTAATCCTGATACTTCTAAATGATTTGGACAAAGTTTGAAGAAAATTGAACAAAACATTAGTAATTGAAAAAAAATTTTGAACAATTTGTTGACCAAATTAAATCCATTTTGTCTGGTTTAATTTAGTAAAATTGAAAAAAAAATTAACGAAGCATTAGTATTCTTGATTATAAACAATTATTTATTTTCTGATTTATTGGCCTTGTAACCTACATTTTGACTCTAAAAAACCCAATTTCACACTTAAAATTGATTATTCCAAGAAGATGATTCTGGACTAGCTGGAAGAAGACCTGGCTTTAAATGTAGAAATATGAATTCAAGAGTTTTTAAAGGTTATTCTTTTGATTGAACATTGTGACCCATTAACCTATTTATTGACCCAACATGACCTATTAACCTATTATTGACCAAACATAACCCATTAACCTATTTATTGACCAAACATGACCCATTAACCTATTTATTGACCAAACATGACCCATAAATTTTGTTAAAGAAAATCCCTAGACTAGTTGGATAAATATAGAACAGTTTGTGCTCAGGTTAGCTAAACACAGCAAATAAAATACATTTACAAAAGTGTTACAGTGCAATATCAACATAATTGTGTACTAGTAGTATATGTCCATGTGAACCTTTTCAACTGTGTTCACTTTATTATTTTTTTTTCCAAAATTAAAGAAAAAAGGTATCAAGTTTAGGTTGAAAATCTAGTAATAATTTTTCAGAACTTCTTAAAAATTGGTTCAGATTTTTTTTATAATTAAATAAAATCAATAAAACAATAAACAAGAGGCCAATGGGCCTTATAGCTCACCTGAGGATTTGGCCAACCTGAGGATATTTCCAAATCATTTGCAAAAATACATAAAACATTCAAATATACATGCCTATACAAAAAGTTTCCAAGATAATAAAAAAATTCAGTCTTTTTATGCACCTATGACCTTCACTTTTGAATGTATGACCTTGAATCGTATATCAGAATGATCACCATATCAATTCCTATAGTATTTTAATATAAATGCCTATACAAAAAGTTAATAGTTTCCAAGATAATTAACAATTTCAGTTTTTTCATGTACTTATGACCTTGACCTTTGAATGTATGACCTTGAGCCATATATCAAAATGATTGTCATATCAATACCTACAATATTCTAATATATATATATACCTATACAAAAAGTTAAAAGTTTTCAAGCCAATGCACAATTTTTGTTTTTATAATAAAAAAAAAAAAAAACATTTCAGGGGCAACAACTCCTACACACATTATCATATAGTTACGGAACTTTGTACCTTTATCAATTCTGTCATCCTGAACATTTTAACAATGTTTTGATATTTTATACCTCTTATAATTTGAAGAAAATAGCCTAAAACTGCACAAATTTCAAACTAGGTAATGACTCTGAACTTTGACTTTGACCCAATTTTGAAGGTATTTCAAGAAAAAGTCAAAACTTAATACCCCATGTCACTATCTATTCACATAGTCAAGTTATAATAATTTTAAGCAATTTTACGAAATTTTTAAAATTAAATGCAAAAACGCATAACAATTATTTATCAAATTTCATGAAATGAACAATTTATAAGTTTAAGACCCTAGAGAAACCAAATATCACGTAAGATTGTTTCTCCCATCATTGCTTTCGGAAAAGATGATTTTTAAAGTTTTTTGGACCCATAGTTCACCTTGACCTAGTTTTGGGAGCTATGACATTGTCACGAACAAATCTAAACTGCACCAGCCCATATATGCATCTGAACAAGTTTCATTGAAATCTACCATATAGTTTCAGAGGAGAAGTCCAAAATGTAAAAGTTTACGCCATGGACAACGATGGTGAGCTAAAAAAACTACATGAGGTCAACAACTTATGTCACATTCAGTAAAGCTTGTACATAAAGACCAAACCCAAATATCTTTCAAATGTAGACCATATATGATTAAGTGGTTTTTCAATCTTTTTTTCTTTTTTTTGGTTGAAATATAAGGCAGAGGGATTATAAACATTGGTTTTAATAGACATGGCTCAGTAGAGCATGTTTTTCTGTATGTTAGTTGTCTTTTCTACTTGCTCCTTACTGCTGATTTTCTCTACCTTTACATGATACACATTTAATTGTAAAAGTTTAAAGCCCCAATCAAATCCTCACAACTTCAATCTTTCATTCTTTAAGGTCAGTGTTTTTTTTAGAAACTCTTTTTTTTCTCAACCTTTCCCAGATCTGACCGTCTTAAAGTAAGTGAAAGAACCCTGACAGGGGCATATAAAACCATAACACTTTACTCTTCACTCCATCTGGTTAGGGGGCCTCGGTGGACGAGTAGTCTAAAGCGTGCACTTACAGATCACAGCGCCTCTCACTGCCTGGGTTCGAATCCAACTAGGAACAGATCCTAGTGTGAGAAAGTTTGTCATTTCGCTTTGGGTTTTCAACGGGCACTACCATCCCAGAACTGACCGCCTCGAAATAAGTGAAAGATTTTTGACTGGGGCGTAAAACATCATTACTCCACTCCACTCAACTCCATCTGGTTAAAATTTCCTTCTGTGCCTTATTTAGCTAGGTATTTTTTTCTTGTTCCCATTTAACCTTCAAGATAGATGTGGCACAATAGGTTTCTTTTGAATTTAGACTGTACCAAGCATCATGTAGGGGGGGGAGCATTAACACCAGACCCAAGGTCTAGTTTTATATATATATATCAATCCCATAATTCTTCTTCTACCGGATACAAATTCTCTTTGGTTTCAAAAAATTGTTCAGGAATGTCATCTGACATCTTCTTTTGATGAAAATCCATCACATCATGATGAACATCTGCCATGTCATGATGAATATATACTTCGTCTTGATGAAAATCAGAATAGTATTTTTCTCTCCAGTCTTCTCCTATTTCCCTGGCAATCATCACATAATTTTCATCAGGTGTTAGTTCATATTTCTCCAGTTTTAAATGTTCTCTGTAAAGAAAATTTTATTTAATTTAATGAACTTTCAACTCACTTTTAAAAATTTTATGATCCCCTTTTCTTTTGCAATTTTTGAGGATTCTGCACTGCAAGTACTTCTTTAAACTAGACTTTGTTCAATTTCCCTAGTTGCTTTCATATAAAAAAGTAAGCCCTGTTAAAACCTTTTTACAAGCTTCAATGGCCACAAAAAATAAAAGCAAGAGTGCCCAAGAAGGCCTGTGCTGCTCAACTGGCAGGCCAAACATGTAGCCCACCTAGGAACCTCCCACATCAAATTTGTTGTAATTTTGTTTCATTTGCCAATAACAAGGCAATGAAAAATGTTACGGAAAAACCTATTAAATATATTAAATGGCCAGAGATTCCATATACCAAAGTTGAACTGAACTGATCAACAAATAAATATAAATAAATATGTTATGGCCATATTCCTGTTTTTTCTATTTATAGTAACAGCGGTCATTTTGGATTTAGGATCAGGCAGAAAATCACAAACTTTAATCTACTCCACCTAGGGACCTTCCACATCAAATTTGGTTTCATTTGATCATGTGGTTTCAGAGAAGAAGATTGTCAAAGAATTGGCGATATTTAGCTGCTAATTTGCATATTGTGCCAATAACATGCCAATGAAAAATGTTAAGAAAAAACCTGTTAAATATATAAAATGGCCAGAGTTCTACATTCCATATACCAAATTTGAACCAAATTGATCAACAAATAAATGTTATGGCCATTTTCCTGTATATTCTATTTATAGTAACAGCAGCCATCCTGGATTTACGATCAGACAGAAAATCAAAAACTTTAATCTACTCCACCTTCCAAACCAAATTTGGTTTCATTTGGTCATGTGGTTTCAGAGAAGAAGATTGAAGTTTACGCATGCATGCAAAGACACATGCACACATGCACGGACACACGAATGATTTGCCATGCCATAAGCTTAGCTGGCTATAGCCAGTTGAGCTAAAAAAGCCAACCCAAAAGCATGGTAATTATGGCATTAAAAGAGCATATTTTTTATGCAACATATAATAATTATGTGCAAAGGTGCAATTGCACAGGATGCAGGATTTTAGATTACTTGTCCAAGCTTAATTCATATGTTAGTAGTATGTTCAAGGCATAATCAATATTGTTATTTTCTTGATTTTCTATTGAAATTGTAGAGTGTGAAAGTTTGTCTGTTAGCTTGCCGAATGGTCGTTGGTTTTTCCCAGGTACTCTCAATGTGTTAAATGCACCAGTCGAAATCTTTAACTTCTATCAAGGTTGTCAGGTGGTGGAGGAAACCAGATTAATCGGTAAAAACCACCGACCTTCTGCAAGTAAACTGAAAAACGTTCTCATTCAAGGATCTACCAGAGTAGAATTAAAACCTTATTGATGAGAGGCACTTTTATCCATAAGGTTGAACTTTCCAATAATCTGCCACCAAAGCTCCCATTAATTTGAAAAAATCAGATTCAGGATGTTATTCTTTTCTGTGAAAAGCATGTTTTATCATGATATCTAGTGGTTGGTTGAAATTGGGTTCTTCATCACTGGTAAGATTATTACACAGCTGTCACAAAAAAAATTGATGAATGAATATGTACCTGTTTTGCAATTATGAATGTACTATTTTGCAACAGTAAATTATGCAAAATTGTCGTAGAAAATTCTTAAAATTCAAATTCAGTTAAGTAATTTCCGCATGGGCGGATTTAAGGGGGGGTTGCCCTCGTTGCCTGGGCAACCACCTTCTTCGGCTTGCTTTTTTTTTTTTTTTTTTTTTTTTTTTTTTTTACCCAGGTAACCCCTTCTTTGTGCTTTTGAAATTAAATAAGACGAGTAGAATGCAATTTTTTCGAAAGACCTCGTTACATTACCTATATGTAATGGTATCGGTACCTGTTCCGAATGTATCCGGTCTTAATTAATAAACCATAAACAAGAGACGCCATGTTGAAATTCATGTTAAAAAAATGGCAAAAAATAGGGCAACCCCCAAAATATTTTCTGTATCCCCCCTGTTTCCACTAACTTCAGTCGTCATAGTTGATAATCACTATGCCCATCTGCGAATATCATAGAATATTTCTACACACAGTAAAAATTGCTACTATGAGATTTTAACATGTAGAAAAAAAACGATGGATTCTTTTGTAAAAATTCTGTAATGCATTACAAAAATATCAATCGATATCCAACAGTTTTCTTACTACAGACATATTTCATGGTTATCTTGAATGTGCATAGCAATTTTCAATTATGACTAGACTCAAGTAAGTGAAAAAAAATACGAAACTTTATTTGAGTTAATTCGATTTTCTATGAGTTTGTCATAATTCACTTGTACAAACACAGTTACTACAACAGTGAAACCTAAAGTCCTTTTTGTGCCATTTCCTACTGTTATATTGTAATTCAAAACTATGCCCTGTTCAATTAATTTTCACATAAATTTTTAAGAATAACAAGATGTTAAAATTAAACTTTTGTGAATTTTTTAAAAATAAAAATCACTTATGTATTTCCTGAGCATTGTCTGACATGCTGGAAATAAGCATATGATAGTATCATAAAATGATGATTCTTGTTGGAAAAAAAGTATAATAAAAATGGGCTAGCACAAAATTTTCTTTATTTATAGTATATTTAAGGTTTTTTTTTTGCAGTCACTGTATCCGTGACAGTGAATTCTCTTTAATTTGCATAGAAAGTCAAATAATTTCAAAAAAAGTTGAGTATTTTTCACTAACTTGTGCGTAGTAATAACGGGGAAATTGATATGTGCATTTGCAATTATTATGAATATTTCTGCACACAGTAATAAGTGTGCTATGGGGGTTTTACATGTTGAAAAGCAAGGCAAATGGTGATTTATTTTGCACATATGTATACATCACTTTCAGTGTAAATATTTCCATAATTTCAACTAGTAAAATCCCCATAACAACATTTTCTTTTCTTCAGAAATATTTCATGGTAATTACATTTAAAATTGTGATATCCTGTTACTACTGGACTCAAGTAACCAAAAGACAGTGATTTTGCTTTGGTTTTTAAAAACTACCTTCCACTTTTCAGATTGGGAAAATTTGGACCCTTTTTTATGTCACAAATTCTGCTCAGAATTTTGAAATTCATTGCAAAGATTTTATATTGTGACAATATCTAACATTTTTTAAAAAATAAACTTTATTTCTTTTATAACGATTAAGAAACAAGTTGTACAACTTATATTTATCTAGCTCGTTGGCCCGAATTGTAGCACGCATGAGTTCTTATTGTGGGAGGAAAACCGGAGAACCCGGAGAAAAACCCACGTGTTCAAGCAGGTGACCTCATACCTTATCACATACGACGCTGGGAATCGAACCCTGGTCGCATTGGTGATAGGTGGAAGCGCTAACCACTGCGCCACTTGAACACAGACATTTTTTGTCTGTCAGAACAGTTTTGGACAACTGGATTTAACTTAAACTATTTGATTGTGTGTCACTGTTGCCTTTTGGGTAATTTAGGTTGTGAAATTGGGAAATTTTAGTCTTATTTCTCAAGGGGAAACTACCTTCATTCGGTAGTAATTTTAGGCAAACAAAACCACTGAAAGATACCAAACTTAATTCAAGTTAAAGTAAATTCCTATAAAAGTTTTGCATTATTCACTGTAAAAATCACAGTAACACAACAAGTAATCCAAAATGACCAAATGTCAAAGGTATTGGTAGGAGATACTCTGAGTTTCTTACCGTAATTTACCAGCATCGCATAATGAAGATATCTGCTTGTACTTAAAAAACCTTTCTAAAGGAACCATGACCCTGCCATCTTCGTCTTCGGGCAAACTTGGATCTTGTATTATATACCGAGTATAATAATTAATCTCTAAATTCAGTCTGGCTCTTAATGATAAATCATTCTCTTCTTCATGTGGATAGATCGATTCTGCCACCTTGAATATAAGAAGCACATTGATTAGATTTTAAATAAGAGTTTGAGTTAAAGATCAACTTCTTCCTTTGGATAAAAAAGAGCCATTCAGTTAAGTAGTTATAGCCCTGGCCCTGGACCAAGTTTCACAATCATTCATTCAACTGAGTGTACACACATCTCAAATTCGGGAATATTTCAATGTCAATTTCTAAGACATTACACTGTTAAAATTGAATATCTAATGTAATATTTAAATTGTTTCGTGTAGGTTTGTTAAAAAAAAAATGTCTCATAAAACTTAAATTTGTTTAACAATTGAACTGTTTTAAAATGGTGTTCATTGTCAGTATGAAGGTAACAACTTTGCAAGCAAACAGAATAACTCGTGTTAGCGTTTTATGACAAGTTTGCTTGCAAAGTTGTTGCCTTCATACTGACAATGAACACCATTTTAAAACAGTTAAATTGTTATATTTCAGTTTAATATTTAAAAAAAAAAATTATTCATTTATTTTATGAAAAAAAATTCTCATCAATAACACATGCACATCGGTGGAGTCCAGTAGATGCAACAGCTGAATTTAAGACCGAGAACGACACATTATTAATCCGCAATATTTTTAATGTGGGAATACAACGAAAAATTATAGTGTTATCAGGTATTTTGATGGTATTTTCTTGATTTTTCATTAACATAATGAATTTTTTAGAATATATTGGATATAAATAATATATATAAAAATTGAATATCAACGATAAATGTGTTATTATTTGTGGACTATATTTCAGTCGAAAATCAGGTACACCTGTGTGGCCCGATTTCAATTTGCAAAGAAGTTTGGAGTAAAAGATTGCTGGCTAAATGTTGGAAGTGAAATTTGTGAATCTGAAACAGAAAGGGGGGAACGGTAGCAGAGGGATAATTTTCACTGGCCAAGTATGTGGGTTTCTAATCTGTGATATGTGAGTAGACACGGATTTACCGAGAGATTTTTTTGGAATGTTGACATGTTAGGTTGAGATTCACTCTAAAATAATGTGCCGAGCTTCATACTTGGTATCATTCAAATGTAGACAGCAAAGCAGTGATAAGTATACTTATTGTTTACACCTGGTGTGGTGCAAATATCTTCCAAAGTTTAAAAAATTATCATTTTAAGGTTAGCAAAGAGTTGTGTAGTACTTAAACCATGTATTGTATTTTTGAGGAGTTCCTATTGTATCCCTTGTAAATTGATTGAAAGCATGTAGATGATTTTTCAGTTTTTCTGATCAACAAACATATTATGTGAAACGGACAATTTTCACTGGATGTGGCATACATGCATGAATCTAATTCCAACTGAAATTAACATCACTTGAAATTTACATCCCACGAAACACAAAATTGATTAACAAGTTGTACCATTACACATTGTCTCAAAAAAAAAAAAGGTATATAGCGGCTTTGTCAAGGTAGGAAGAATTTTTTAAAGATTAGATTGTTCAAAATTTTTTGTGGTTTGATGGTTTTGACAGATCTGTTGTTGTCTGTTCTTTCAACAGGCCATCAAAAACACCACTCTGTCTCTCACAATGTCAATATTACGGTGAATATCAGCCAGGTGCCTATATACGTTATCAAAATATTATTTTATTAATTTCTTTGATTTTACTTTGTAATATCTTGTAAATGTGTTTTTCAGTCTCGTCTCGAATGTAAACAAATGTGACATGACAGTCATGTTTGTTTAGCTACAATAATGTAGTTCCGGATTGTGTATTGCATTTTATATGTATTCATACACGGAGTGACAAAATTTTTTGGCATTCATTGTCAGTAATAATTACAACGGCTCTCAAGCTTGCAGCTATGGGAATTTCACAAGGCAAATAAAAAATATAAAAATATTGATAAGAGAAAATTGGGAAAATTTGAGTTGGGTGTATACTCAGCTGGGTGAATAAACGTGAAAGTGGGACCAGATTTTCAATCAAAAGACAGCTCAACCATGGTTGCGAGAATTAGACAGTTTTTTTCCTGTCATAGGTCTATAATGGTTGGGTCTGTATAAGTATAATGGACTGAGTCAGGTCTATAATGGTTGGGTCTGAATAGGTATAATGGATTGAGTCAGGTCTAAAATGGTTAGGTCTGCATAAGTAAAATGGACTGAGTCAGGTCTATAATGGTTGGGTCTGAATAGGTATAATGGATTGAGTCAGGTCTATAATGGTTGGGTTTGAATAGGTATAATGGATTGAGTCATGTCTTAAATGGTTAGGTCTACGTAAGTATAATGGATTGAGTCAGGTCTATAATGGTTGGGTCTGCATAAGTATAATGGACTGAGTCAGGTCTATAATGGTTGGGTATGTATATCAATAATGGACTGCGTCTGGTCTATAATAGTTGGGTCTGTTTATGAATAATGGACTGCGTCTCGTCTATAATAGTTGGGTATGTATATCAATAATGGACTGCGTCTGGTCTATAATGGTTGGGTTTGTATATCAATAATGGACTGCATCTGGTCTATAATGGTTGGGTTTGTATATGAATAATGGACTGCGTCTGGTCTATAATGGTTGGGTTTGTATATGAATAATGGACTGCGTCTGGTCTATAATGGTTGGGTCGGTATAAGACTAATGAACTGAGTCAGGTTTATAATGGTTGGTTCTGTAGATGTTTATTTGCCATATCACAGGTTAGAGTGTACTAACACAGTAAGTTAAACTGCTCAACTTTTTTAAAAACAGAAATAAGAGTTCAGCAAACATCAACACTAATACAAGTTCTTAAACAAGCAGCGATGACATCTTACAATATATCAATGTTTTGAAATACAAATATTTCATCTATTGATGAAGGTTAGTTGCCTTCAACAGTTCCTGACCATTAATATTTTCGGTTTGAAGCGAAATGGTTTGGCACCCCTTGGACACCAGTTGGTAATGAAAAATCCCAGGTTTTTGATATCAAATTTTTTCTGACTCTATATACAGCTGCCAAGCACAAAGTGTTTTAGAACCAGAGGAAAATAATGAACTAATGACAAACACTGAATTCGGTATGCAACCATTCTTATCATATTGGTATACATTTTTACAAGTTTCATAAAGATGTGAAAGTTAATGTGCAGACACTGGAATGGATAGAGAGAGAGAAAGAGACACATTGATAGACAGAGTGATTCCTATAAATCCTACTAAACTTTGTTTACTGGGGGTGTAAATAAGGCATCATAAGGGACATTAAAAACCCTAACTGGCTGTGGAGAGAAAATTTATAAAATATAATTACTAGTATTTCCCCTTTATACTGATATATTAAAATATATATTAATGTATTTGTTCTAAATCTGTATAAAACATTTGATCTGATTTGCTAATTGATATTATTAGTTCTATTGATTTATTTCATTTATTTATTTATTTATTTATTTATTTATTTATATAACAAGAAAAATGATTGTGACATTAATCTGATTTACTGTTTTTAAATAGCACAAATACAAAAACCATTTGTGCAAAGTTTGAAATTAATCCATTGATTCCTTCTCAAATTATCAACTGAAAACCATCAGGAAACAAAAACAGATAAGAAGACTGACAAATGGCCAGATGGACAGACTGATAAATGGGCAGATGAACAGATGGACAGATAAATTGACTGAAAGACAGATGGACAGAATGACAAATGGACAGATTGGCAAATTGACAAATTTACTGAAGAACAGTTGGATAAACAGAATGACCAATGGACAGATAGACAGCTGATGAACACAAGACAAATGGAGAGATAGATAGAATGACAAATTGGCTGATGGACAGAATGACAAATGGACAGATGAACAGCTGAACAGAATGACAAATGGGCAGACAGGAAAATTGACAAATTTACTGAAGAACAGATGGACAGAATGACATATTGACTGATGGACTGATGGACAGATGGACAGACTGAAAAATTGACTGATGGACAGAATGACAATGGACAGATATACAGCTGATGAACAGAATTACAAATGGACAGATACACAGAATGACAAATCGATTGATGGACAGAATGACAAATGGACAGATAGATAGATTGCCAAATTGGTTGATGGGCAGATGGACAGACTGAAAATTGACTAATTTAGAAAAGTTACAACTGGTTATGTCCAGCCTTGTTACTACTGGTAATGTCCAGTCTTGTTACTCTTGGTTATGTCCAGCCTTGTTACTACTGGTCATGCCCAGCCTTGTTACTACTAGTAATGTCCAGCCTTATTACTACTGGTTATGTCCAGCCTTGTCACTACTGGTCATGTCCAGCCTTGTTACTACTGGTAATGTCAAGCCTTGTTACTACTGGTCATGTCAAGAATTGTTACTACTGGTAATGTCCAGCCTTGTTACTACTGGGTATGTCCAGCTTTGTTACTACTGGTCATGTCCTGTCTTGTTACAACTAGGTATGTGCAGCTTTGTTACTACTGGTAATGTCAAGCCTTGTTACTACTGGTAATGTCAAGCCTTGTTACTACTGGTAATGTCCAGCCTTGTTACTACTGGTAATGTCCAACCTTGTTACCACTTGTAATGTCCAACATTGTTACAACTGATATTGTCAAGCCTTGTTACTACTGGTAATGTCAAGCCTTGTTACTACTGGTAATGTCCAGCCTTGTTACTACTGGTAATGTCCAACCTTGTTACCACTTGTAATGTCCGACCTTGTTACAACTGGTAATGTCCAGTCTTGTTACTACTGGCCATGTCCAGCCTTGTTACTACTGGTCATGTCCAGCCTTGTAACTAATGGGTACCTCTGGAAATACCAGCTGTGTTACTACTAATGGTAATGTCCAGTCTTGTAAGCCTTGTTACTACTGGTAATGTCCAGCCTTGTTGCTACTGGTAATGTCCAGCCTTGTTACTACTTGTAATGTCCAGCCTTGTTTTGTTTTTTTAAAGTGGGATTTTTATAAATTCTGTAACATACATGTTACAGTATTTCATTTTGAACGCTTCTAGTATTGTCATAAATATTGACTTGATTTATTGATTCTTTTAGTATATACATGTCAGGTTTTCTAAAAACCAATGTCAAGGGTTCTAAATGTGTCAATCAAGAGTCATTTACCTGTTTTGAGGTGGTCAGTATATGACTTAATAATATTGAGGTCAAATAGCTTTTTTTGGTCTGTAGAGTGGAATAAAGTTATGAAGTTTTATGTCCAAGTCAAACTTTAGGTCAGATCTTGGGTGGGGGGAGGGGGGGTGTACCCAGAGAAAACAGCAAATGAATTGTAAAAAAAAACATAATACATTAGAAAAGGGTCTGCTCAAGCAACCGTTGAACCTAGGCACATGCTTAGGACCATTTGGCCAATGTTATAAAAAGAAAAAAATATGACTTTTATTTAAAAAAATAACAATAAAATAAAAATTTAAAAATTATGGACTTACAAGGTTGTATAATGTAGGTTTAATGTCATTATATGTTGGCTTTGGACTTGTTTTCCCGTTCACAAAGATGGCCGCTTGAGAACAGGTTCCTAGATTCTCACTCCCATCTGGTCCATTTCCAATACCTTCAAATTGTACACTGTAGTTGTTATGACGACATATATCACTGCACCTGATTAAAATATGAAGTGATAGAATAGATCACTTAATTTTTGTGACTAGAAAATTTTTTATCACTGCTATTCAGGGTTGATTTGCAAATAAATGTATATGTGAAAGAATTTGTGACCTTCAAATTAGCTTAATAAATAAAGTTTAAATTAAAAAATATTCTAACTGAAATTATGATTGATAGATTGATTGTTAAGATTTTCCAGATTTTTGACAAAAAATCATATTGTTTTACCCTATCACCCTTTTATAAATCAACTCAATTGCAGTGGGTTTATTAACTGTCCCCTCAATATAGCCATGAGAAGCTGGGACAATTCAACAATTAACAATTGATTATTTAAAAACAAAAACATGTACTTGAAAACTATTTTATTTTAACTGTCAAAATTGCTTCAAATATCTTCTTTTAAATACAAAAGATATTTGTTTCACAGTTAGTACGGTATTTGTAAGCATGTCCCCACTATGGGAACTTTCTACAATGGAGCAAGCTTCTAAAATCAAATTGTTGACTCAGGGATATTGCAAGCCGAGGCAAATCCAAGCCCCTAAAACGTTTTATGACCGTTAACACAATATTGATGATAAGTATGAAGCTGCTGTATCCAAACTTATACTGGATATGTTAAAAGTCCAATGTTCCTTTTATTCTTAAATTTAATTTTGCAAATGATGTAGCTAGCTAAACAGGAGGTGCTCACCCTTACGGAGCGCCAAGACTCACTTCCTTGATAGAAGTTTATTTGTCTGACCCAATCGAGTTTTACTTTGTTTTTGGG
The DNA here is from genome assembly GCA_029721355.1 of Tegillarca granosa. Taxonomy (NCBI): domain Eukaryota; kingdom Metazoa; phylum Mollusca; class Bivalvia; order Arcoida; family Arcidae; genus Tegillarca; species Tegillarca granosa. The sequence continues at coordinate 12,457,763 of CM056606.1, read as the reverse complement.
ATTGTGATTTAGACATGGACCTGTATGTTTGTGTTTTAACATAAGTCAAATATTAAAATATGGTATATCAATTGCAGATTGACAGGAAAATATATTATTTTTTTAAATTTTTTTTATATAATTATTATTACTGATCATTTATTTTGTACTTTTGAACAGAGTTACTTCCCTTTGTATGAGTATACATTCTAACACATCAACAATAAATAAATAAATAAATAAATAATAAACAAACAAACAAACAAATTAATAAATAAATTAAACAAATTAATAAAAATTCAATTTCACATAAATAATTTTTTGTTTGTAAAATTCAATGGAAAATAAAGCAATATAAAAAAAATTCAATTTCAAATAATCACCATTCCTGGAATTGTTTCCGTGTCCACTCAAATTTATGATCATAATGTCGAAAACTGGGGTAACTAGGAAACAGTTGATTGAATTCATAATTAGGTGTTGTCATGACTACCAATCTAGGATTCAAACAACCAAATACAGCAGATATCACTTTCTCTAAGTCTTCAGATACTAAGTGCTCAATGCTACAAAATAAAATCATATAGTACTTGTCAAAAAGAACAATTTTTATTACTTTTCACATAAAGTGATAAAAAACAAAAGGTTCACAAGTACCTGCACTGTTTAACCTGGAGATGAAAAAGGTCCTTTAGTACTTAAGTAACTGGAAGATGAAGTGCATTGCTAGAAACAAGGTTTTGACAAAAGTCATTCCTGATTTAAAAATGTTTAAAATTCCTGTACAGTGGACATGTCCACACTAGGTCTTAATTAAGGTCATAAACTTATGTAGTGACCATTTCTGTTTTTTTTTTTCTATTTATAGTAACAGCAATCATCTTGGATGGATCTGGCTGGAAATCACAAATATTTATCTACTCCATCTAGTGATTTTTGCATCAAATTTGATTTCATTTTGTCAAGTGGTTTCAGAGAAGAAGCTTAAGATAGAATCAGAAAGCTCTCATATGAATGATACTGTATCATCATTTACTCCTTGGGATACTAGGGGCCTAAATGGCCAAGTGGTCTAAAGTGCCTCTCAACGCCTGGGTTCAAATCCCACTCAGGACAGATCCTAATGTGAGAAAGTTTGTCAGTTGGCTGGTTGAAGATTAATGTTTTTAGTTCCCTACCGGCGAAAGCCAAAAGGGACTTAAGGTTTGCCCTCTGTCCTTCTGTCTGTCACGCCTCAGTTTTTCACACTTATTTTCTAAAATCTTTTAGATAATGAACTGATTTTTAATATGTGAGTCTACCATGATGAGTTGCAGATCAAATTAGCGTTTCATTCTGGTCCGCAAATTTTTACATGAGTTATGGCCCTTTGAACTTTGAAAATTCACTGAAATTTCAGTTTTCCCCTCTTTTTTCTAAATGCTTTTAGATAACTGATTTTTGGTACATGAGTCTACCATGATGAGTTACAGATCAAGTTTACGTTTCGTTTCCATCTGCTAATTTTTACAAGAGTTATGGCCCTTTGATCTTTGAAAATTCACAGAAATTTTAGTTTTCTGCACTTTTTTCTACATGTTTGCAGAAATGGAACTAATGTTTGGTATGTGACTCTACCATGATGAGTTACAGATCAAGTTTATGTTTGTTTCCATCTGCTAATTTTATGGGAGTTATGGCCCTTTGAACTTTGAAATTCACCGAAATTTCAGTTTTCTGCTCTTTTTTTCTACATGCGTGCAGTTAATGAATTGTTTTTTGGTATGCAGGTCACTATTACACTTCATATCAAGAACTGTTAGACTAGTGCCTCCTGTAATGTATGTGTAATGATATATTACAAAACAAAAACTAAATTGCATTACAATTGACCTAGTAATTATTCTCTTTCCACACACTGTCAAAAATAAGAAGGTTTATGGAGAATTAACCTATTCGTGATTAAACTTAAAATTTTTGAGAACTCCTAGCTGGTTTTTGATTTTACTATGATCAAGTTTTGCTTTACATCTTAAACAACATGTAAAATTTATAACTATAAATCTTTGTACCATATAATGAGGTACATTTTACCTAAAACTTTGGGATTAGTGAAATATGCGACCGGTAGGGGACTATGTATTGTTTTGCAATACTCTCAGAATGCTTGTTTTTTTAGACATTCCAGTTTCCTCCACCATCTCAGAATGACCACCTCATAATAAGTGAAAGAATCTTGACTGGGGCGTAAAACACCTCTACTCAACTCTTTGGGATACTATGACCAATCAAGGAAGAGTGAGTGATTATTGTTTAGAGCTGCATCAGCATTATTTCAGCTATTTCAGATAAAAAATCCTAAAAATTCAATAATATCCATTAAACATTGAATCAATTTTCAACTGAGAACATGTAGCCTGGGCACTTACCTGAGAATGATTTCTATGTAGCTCAATATTGAAATAATGTAACCTAAACAAAGTTAACAAAGTTCTTCAATATTTTTTCCTCAATATTTTGAACTGATGAACTATTTTTTGATTCAACATGACCTATATTCATACTTGCAAATTCCACAAAGAAAATTCTGGGCATGTATGATGAAGACTGACTATTATATTTTGGTTCTAGATTTCTAACAAGATGTTTATATTTTCTGTGTATTGACCGTTACATGTATCTTGTCTGATCCTGACCTATAAAAAAACTTGACCTAGATTCTGTCAAGAACATTCTATAAATGTGGCCTGTAGAGGATTTTTTATAGACTTGACCTAGTAACAGAACAGATTGGACTGTATATATCATTATACTTACAATTCTATCATAGTAACTGCCTCAAATCCCATAATGCATGGATCTATTTCGGTCACATTGCCTTCATAAATTCTGATAGTTAATGGGTTTTTTCTTTTATGCAAATAATCATAAGTTAATGGCTTAATTCTAAATTTATTCAAATCTAACAAGACTTTGTCTATGTCGATGAAAGATATTTTCTCGAGACTTTCTATGTCTTTTAAGAAACGTGATAGTCCACATTCTGCACATCCAAAATCAACAACCTGTGAAATAAATAAATTAATTGATTAAATACCATTTTTCACTATGAAAAATTACTGCACAATAACAAATATTCATTAATTAAAGTTTGTGTATTAATTTCACTATTTATTTAGAATATTTTATATCATAAAATTTAATTTTAAGCTGCATTAAGTTTTCCAAAGAAAAAAATCAAAATTGTGCTAATCTAATTAATGATGTTCCTAATGAACAATGTTACATTTGGTTCAATGATAATAGCTAGAATAACTACAGAAATTACAGTAATTACCCAGCAAGATGTAGCATGTGGGATCTAATATTAGAACATGGTTATGTCATAAAAAACAGGTTCATTTAAACACAACTTTCAAACGGTGAAATACGATAAATTAAACAAAGAACTTCATTGAATTTGTCATTTGTGACTTAGTAAGGGACACGTAACACAATTTCAAATACATCTGGATATTGATGGCAGACAATTAATGCAATTTGCAATGTTTCACCTTCGATTTATGGAATTTTCCGTACATCCATGCGCATGCTCCAAGGTCTTAATAATCATCATTAAACATTGACCAACAGGTTACAGGATTCCATTAATTTACAGCTTAAAGAAATAAAATTTTAGAAAAGGAATCTCACGGATCATGGTTAGAGGATATATATTTTTTTTAAAAAATATATTTTTAGAAATAAAAAAAAAATTCAGAAAATTGAAAAATTTAAACAGCTTTAAACAAAAAAAAAATTCTATTACAAAGTGCCAAATGTCATTTATTTTCATTGAATCAGATTTCATAAGTTTTCTTTCAATTTTTTTTTTATTAAATTGCAAAATAATGAAATTTCATTCCAAAAGATTTTGGTTAAGTTTATGCATTCTTGAGGTGTATCAGTCCTGATCAGACCCAGCCAGGGTTCAATCCCTAACTTTCTCCATATATTAAGCAAGCACTCTACCGACTGAGCTACCGTACTGGTCTGTTTGACTCCTTGGAATTCAATTTGACTCTGAACACATGAATAAGCAACCATCTGTGTTACAATTGACTGAATAATGTCAAACTTATAATTTGATTTATTCGTCTGGAAACTAATAATTTTATTTGTTTGCCCTGGAATAGAGGTGCAAGCCCTGATTATTAATAAAAAAATCTATTTTTGGAAACAATACTACTGCTTTGTGGACATTGCCTGAATGGTAGGGTATATTCTATATTTACATGTATTGGAAGGAATTGGCAGATAAGTAAAGAAATTTTGGTAGCATTATAAATAAAGTCAGAGAGAGACAGGTAAAAGGATAACACATAGATTATTCGATGATTTCTTTTATTGGATTGTAATAGCATTAAAACTATTTCAGAGTAATAATAACTTTACAGCCAGTCCAGAAAAACAATTGATGTTACATTTCGGACTGGAAAAATGGACTAACATTACGAAATTGTAGTGACCAGGAGACATCTTAGTGATTATGGGAATAATCAGGGCAGACACAATTTTTGTAACGTATTACATTCTTAACTGTAGAAATTTGCAGAAATAATTTTCCTACTTTTTCTTTATTTTACAATAAATCATAGATTTAAAATTACATAGTTTATCAATCTGTTTGTTTAATTAGAAGCTTCTTTTCTTCATTGCAGTCATAACAGTTTATACAGACAGATTTATGAGATTAATGAGGTCAACTTTTATCCTAAAGGTTATTGACCGACCCTAATTTTTACCTAGGCAGTTTTTTTTCCAAAGGCATCAGTTCAAAATGCCATGGCGATATGCCCGCTATCACGATCCGGGGGCATGCTCCCTCTGAGAAATAGTTTTAAAGCTGCATAAAGTTTTTCAATTTTCTGTATTTTTTTCAATTTTTTAAAAATATATTTTTCTAAAAAAAAAGATAACTTCTAATCATGGTCCGTGAGATTCATTTTCTAAAATTCATTCCTATTAGCTGTAAAGAAATGGAATCCTCTAGTGGGTTGGTCAGTGTTAAAAGATGATTATTATTTGCTTAGAGCAAGTGCACAGATGTACAGAAATTCCAGTGAATAGACCATTTGCCAAGTAAATGTTCCGAGTCATCGTGAATCATTTTCCTATTTAGATATCACAAGGACGGGGGACAAAACCTCTGAATTTTTGGGTTTTTTCGTACAAAAGCACTGTTTTTACCAAGTGTAATTTCTATGTTGTCATTTTATTTTAAAAGTTTACCAGACAAGCCTATATACATTTGAGACATTATATGCAAAATAAAATGGTTTAAAAGATGAAAATCTTATTTTTAGCTTTTGTTTGCCAAGAGAAGTCATGTTTTATGTAACGAAAAACCCCGAGAACTGTCCGGTCAAGTTGTAAAATCTTAATAGAAAACGATTCATATTTCAGTCGGAATTTTAATTGGCAAATAAAGTATTAAAGGTGAAACCTGAAAAATTGTATTAATTGTCCATCATTAATATCCAAATTTATTCGCAATAGTGTTCGTATCCCTTACAAAGTCACAAATGACAAATTTAATGAAATTCTATGTTTAATTTATCGCATTTCACTGTTTTGTAAGCTGTGTTTAAATGACCCGGTTTTTTATGACATAACCATGTTCTAAGATCAGATCCCACAGGCTACATCTCCCTGTGACATTATTGTTATTTCTGTATTTATTCAAGTTTTTATCGTTAAACGAAATTTAACATTGTTCATTAGGAACATCATTAATTGGATTGGCACTGTTTTAATTTTCCCCAGGAATGCAGCTTTAAATAAAGCATCCCAAGACATTTCTGTTAATAATTACTTATTATAAATGCATATATTCTGTACTTGGTTGTTGTCCAACTTTTAGATATTTGATTTAATGAACATTTTTGCTATGGCTGACTGGATAAACATCTTTAATGAAAACTATCATGATTTTACCAGCAGGTAGACAGTGAGTATTATTATTGGTGAATTTTATACCGTGGCAACTGTCTCGGTTACCTCAAACATAGCTTTGGTAATGCTGACAAACTGAATCCCTGGATTAAAGAGTTAGAGTACTTACACTTTTAACTTTATGTTCATCCAATATTCTGGCCACAAAATGGTAACGTTGAAGATATAATGGAGGCACAAATTTTGGGCCATACAAAACATCTTCTTTTTGCTGTTTACACTCATTATTTGTCTCCATGGTTACACAAAATCTAGTCATCTATTGGAGTTATTCATTTCTAAACTAACATCACTCACAAATCGCATTAATAAAGCTTTTCATCTTAAAAATGATTGATGATGACTACAAAAAAAGGAAATAATAATAATAATTATAATAACACACACACACACATACACACACACACACACACACACACACACACACTAAAATTTGTAAGAGAAAGAACTAAACTTCAAAATTCAAATACATGTACATGTATAGTGTTGAAATGGAGCAAAGTTATTCAGTTGTTTTTCACCCCAGTCAAGATTCAACACATGTATGAAGACAGTCAATTCTGGGCTGGTGAAGGAAACTTGAGTTAAAAAAAAAAAATTTGAAATAATAATAATAAATAATAATAATCTTTAGGCAAGCAAACTGACATATTTTTTTTACAATAGAGTCTGCCAAAGCAGGACTTGAACCTAGGCTACAAGATGCAATGTGATCAATAAGCCATACTGTAGTCTTCTGGATCCCTCAAAAATAGGGTCTGCAAAAGAGAGGCTTGAACCTAGCCTGTGATAGGCAATGTGATGAGTAAGCCATACCTTTGACTGCTGGATCCCTCAAAATAGTGTCTGCCAAAGTGGGATTGGAATCAAAGCTGTGAGTGACAATGTGATGGGTAAGCCATAGTTTAGACTGCTGGATCCTTCAAAATAGGGTCTGCCAATTGGGATTGGAATCAAGGCTGTGAGAGGCAATGTGATGAGTAAGCCATATTTAGACTGCTGGATCCCTTAAAATAGGATGTGCCAAAGTAGGACTTAAACCAAGACTATGAGACACAATGTGATCTGTAAGCCATACAGTAGGCTACTGGAGCCCTAAAAAATTCAATTGGTCCATAGTGGTTCATTGATCTTATGATTATTTGGTTGGTTACAATATTGTTTAATGTTGCACCAACAATGATTAGTTATTCTCTACAAGAGAAGTTTGTTTTTCTCTATGATTAAATCTGAGAAAAAGTTTGTGTATGAAGTTTGTGTTTGTAAAATGGTCTACCTTTTATAAGCATACACTCTGAGTGTAACTTTTTGTTAGGCCTAACTTAAAAAATTCTTTGCTGTTTTCCAACCCATGCTATTGACATGTGGGTAGGTAGGTAGGAAAAAAGACAGTTTTTGAAAATATAATCTATAACACTTTTGAAAAAGTTTAAATTGGCTTCATATGGCTCTTTTTAAACAAAATTTTACAATATTTTTTCTTCCTACTTGTGTTTCTCCCATGGAAGAAACACAGCAGAATTTATTTTCATACTATTGTATAAACCTGCTCACAGGTCGTCTCGCTTATCAGGTTTATTGCCCTTTAATACTGTTTCTTATGCTGTAAGAGAAGTAAAAGAAAAAAGGGAATTGATGACAATGAAATTTTTTGGATAGGGGCATTTCAAGTGGGTTGGGCGGTCAAGGGCAAACAAAGTTAATATTATTTAAGGCCTCAAGGTGCTACATCAACAAGTCGGTATGATGCAGACAAGCATAGGTCACGTACCCCAGTCACGCTTCACTGAACTGTCACAACCTTAGTTGATAATTAAGAATGGAAATTTGTTACAAAAATACAAGATCAGGCACACAACAGTCCATCTATCTTTCACTGAAGTTATATTCATGTCAAGAATCGGTATTATGTTTTGTTTTAATTTGAATCTATTTGTACAGAAAAAAGGAAAAGTTTAAAATATTTAAACTTTATTTCCGCAGGAGCACAAATACAGATCATTTTAACTGAGTTTTAAACAGTTAAATGCTGTTTGAACCATGATTCACAAGCATTAGCCCACCATAAATCCTAGCGAGGGACGTTTCTTCGGTATAAAACATATACAAATATTGAACAAATCCTTACATACCAAACCACGCCTATCCTCCCGTAATGTAGCTTCTCGTCAATTAATAAATGAAGAAAGTGAAAGTAAGAAAACCGGAAGTAATGGTTTTTCTCGACATTCGAATACCCTCAAATTTTAACCTACAAAAAATAATAACTTCCGAAATGTGTCGAATGCGTGGCGCCATTTCCTGTTTACAAGTTTCCAAGGGACAATGCTTAATCATCATTACTTCAACTGCTCGAAATATTCATGATAACGTTGATTCTATTTTATATGGTAGGTTACTTTCTACATTTTAGTCAATCTACAAAATTGTCAATGTGTTTCTTTCCATGCAAATTAGTAAATTAGTTTAACTTAACAGTCAATAGACTAGGGGAATAATATACACCGGTGTTTAATGCCAACGTCAAGTTTCATTCACTCACATATCTATGCATTCAGTTCAGGGTTTTTGGAAATATTAGAGCTTAAAACAAGTACATCTTGATATCTGACAAACACATTGTTAGCCATCAATGTTATATTAGGACATGATACCTAACAATTTACAACAAAAATGTGATGCACTGATGGTCATTTTTGCAGAATGTTTTTTTTAAAACAAGCATTGTCTTACACAAAATGACCCATCAAAATTGTTACTTGATTTTAAATTATTGTTTTATTAGTGTGAAGTACTTCAACAATACCACAGATATAGAGTAAAATATAAATAAATACTCTGTCTGAATTTTCTCTCAATCACTACAGTAGCTCAGTTGGTAGAGTGCTTGCTTAGTATGTGGGAGGTCTGGTCAAACCCCGGCTGGGTCTGGCCAAGACTTGAAAGATAACGGTGACTGTTCTTTCACAAAGCAATTGGCATTTAGAAATGAAATTCATGGGTCCTTTGGGGGAGACTTTAAAACTGATGCCCCATGTCACAGCAGGTGTGGCACATTAAAGAAACCTCCCTGCACACTGCCCTAAGCATACTGCAAAGGATAAAATTTCTGCCACTTCACCTATAGCTGGTGATGTCTTGATGTAAGTGAAATATTCTTGACTGAGACATAAAACCTGATTAAATCAAATCAAATCTGAATTTCTTTTGACTATAGCATACTTAATGTCTGGCTGCTGTATGTGAGGGTCAGAACAAATTATTAGAAATCCATGATTTTTTATACCAACTGATGTCAGATGGGGTATTCCCTTTTTGCTTCAGACAGAAAATAAGTGATTTTATAGAAAAGTAACTAAGCTTGAAAGTTACTTGCTTACAATACGTGAATGATTCTCTTCTGAAATATTTAAATGTATGAGTTTGCAAGGTCACATTGTTTGAGTTTGAAAATTGAAGGAGAGGTTGGCAAACCTCGACAACAAAGATTTTGATCTGAACTCTAAAACCAGCGACAAAGGTCAATATTTTTGAAAGGTAAATCATTCACCTAATGATTGAGCTTAGTAACTTTTCTATGGTTCCAATCATATTACAATCTTAAGTAAAACTAGAATGTATAATTGCGAGCAATTATATGTCTGCATATCAGCTCTCTCTCTCTCTCTCTCTCGCTCTCTCTCGCTCTCGCTCTCTCTCTCATACAATAATAACAACAGGTGATTTAAACCCACTTAAAAATTAAGAAGGACCCTGAAGGCAGATTACTAGAACTATGTGTGAGAATCTAGAACGAAGCGGGCAATAGTCTATAATTAGTTTAATTCAAGAAGATGTCCTAAGGGTGTATCCTTCACAATAGAAGTCAGGGTTGTTGTTTTAACCGGATTTCTCCGGAGTCTTTCCGAATTCTGAAAAACGGTGAGGAAGCAACCTCCCCATGGTCAATCCCTACCAGTTGACAAAATTTCAACCTGATCAGATAAGAAACGTAGGAGGAGATGTCTCTGAAAAAAAATCTGTCATAAACGAGGAATAATAATAATAATAATAAAGATTACAAGTAACAACAAGGTGTCTGCTAATACTCAGACATAATGATATGTTGCCGTAGAATATTATACAAATTCGGCCTCGGTGAATATTGGTTGCATCAAGTCCATAGAACCATGTATTGACCTCATTCAAAGACTAAAATTGTTTTATTATTTGACAAATAACTATTTGCCTATTTCAAGTGAAATTAAGTAGATTCCATGCAATACAAACAATACACAAAATGCCGTCTCCTCCATCATGACTGAGCAACTCAACGGAGTAAATAAAGAAAATAATTGGATAATTTTGTTGTGACGTCATTGAGCAGTCTGAACCAGTCCGGACCTCATATTATTGACCTCACATGCATTTAGAAGGCAATACATGAAATATTTAATGACACGTGACAGTATGACGACCAATAGACGAAAAGAAAGAATCATAGTCATATAATAATAATTAATGTGTTGATATCAAGAATACCCTTCAGTAGGTTGATACCCTAAAATTCATTTAGTTGGTTGATACCTAAAATATCTTTAAATGGGTTGATATTGTTCAGTGGATTAATTGAAACCCTGAAAATTGTTTTCTCATTTGATACCCAAAATATTATTTCAAGTTGTTACCAAAAATATCCAGAATATCATTTTAAGCTGCTACCAAGAATATCTAAAATATTATTTTTAAGTTGTTACCAAAAATATCCAGAAATTCATTTCTAAGTTGTTACCCAGCATATATAGGGTACCATTTTTAAGTTGTTACCGGGGATATTACATTTAATAGGCCACTTATAATACTCAGAATAATGTTTTGTTTGTTGATACCCAGAATTAAGTTTAGTGCTTTAATCCCTGAAATATCACATTATACTGCATTATGTGAGAAATGAATCAAGAAAATGAAACCAGTTAAACATATTTATTTATTTTTATTTTAATTTTTATTTTTTGCAGGTAGCTAGCTAAACTTTAATCATTCATGTCAGGGAATAAAATTCAGTCAGAAACCTCCGTAAGCAAACAGCACGTGCATAGTAACAGATGGGTAAAGCTACGACAAAAATGGAAACACAGAGGTGTCGTAGAAGTCAATGAACATCACAGAGGATACCACATCTTAAACAATTTGAGAAATGGAATTCGAGATTTGTTATATAACCATCAAAATCTTGGTCCAAAGGTCTGCATCATAGATTACCGTGAATCTGAAAATATTTGTTTAATTTTTTTGTGGTGACACCTAAATTAATGTTAAGAGATATATCTCTTAGAGAAATGGAATTCAGAATTCATTATTTAACCATTAAAATCTTGGTCAGAAGGTCTGCATCAGACATGGATTACTGTAAATCAGGAAATTTTTTGTTTTATTTTTTGTGTTGATGTTGAGAGATAAATTTCTTAAAGAAATGGAATTTGGGATTTATTATATATTGTAATTATTTATTGCAGGGGGTTCAAAATTAACTGAGTTTGAGGTCCAGGACCTTTTAATTTCACTTTGGGACCCGTGGAATTTTTACCGTAAAAGTCCGATGGACCTGCCATCTTTATTTTTGTCAGGACTATTTTTAGAATACACCCTCTCTGTATTAAAACATTTTTAGCATACTCTTCCTTTGTGTATTAAAACGGTCTGCATATCATGTATTTAATGCAATTTGTCAAAGTTGTTGTTGTCCTATCGTTTCCAGAAATGAAAATATAATGCAACAATATCTCTTGAGTATTTGTAAGTTGTATATGATATCTTTGTTAAATCAACATGAGTTTATTTCGATTTTTGCACACATAGACCCCGTGCTGGTATGGGACCTCCCAATCTTGATTTGGGACCTACCAGAATCACAGGCAAAATGTCTTGGACCTGTCATTGTGAAGTATAATTTTGAACCCCTGTTATTATATAAACATCAGAACCAGAGTCCAAAAGTCTACAGAACAGATAACTGTAAATCAGGAAATTTTTGCATTTGTTTTATTTTCATATAAATGTTTGATAGTGACAGGACACAAAAGTAAAATAAAAATTATATTCAGGCAGTAACTTCTGAAATGGTGGAGAAAACAGATTGAAGAATTAAAGAGTCTATTTGCATTTAATTTTAGCATCCTGAGTTAGTGTAAATTAGGAAATTTTTCACAATCATTTTATTTTTGCAGTAGTTCACAAGTAAAGCTAAATGCGAAAAATAAAACTAATGCTTATATTAAAAGTAACATTATTTGTGCTGGTGGTCACCAGATTATATGAAAGTAAAAGTACGCATATAGATTTCTGTCTTGTCTTTTGCAAATATTAATTGATGTGGAAATTTCCCTATTTGCTTTAACCATACCGGCCTTTGTCAGGCTCTCTCAAACTGCCAGATTCTCTGATTACACTAACATCTGTTACATTTTGGATGTGAATCTAGGTGGTGATAGGTCCTGGAATATGTAGGCTAGCAAATATTCAAAGACTATTAAACTAAAAAAAAAACCTGCAAGAAAATTTTAATTTATTTAATTTTTTAAACTTATTTAATTTTTTTAATTAATTAATTAATTTATTTATTCATTATTTATTTATTTATTTATTATATTTATAATTAACAGGTAGAACTAAATGTTGATGATCACAGACATGTTATACAGCACACAGAAACTATATGTGGAAAAGTAAGTATCAAGAAAAAAGGGAGATAACTCTGTTCCTGTTTCGTGATCTTAGGTTATCAAATGAGAGAGAGAGAGAGAGAGAGAGAGAGAGAGAGAGAGAGAGAGAGACTTGAGTTGTTGAGTTGAGAAATATTGGTTCATGCCCCACTCAAGCTTCATTAATTTTTATTGAGGTGGTCAGTTCAGGTTGGGAAGAAAATCACCGATCTTCGGTAAGCAAACTGACAAATTATTTAGCTCTTTAATCTGCACCAAAGTCAAATTTTGTTGGTGATTGGCCTTTTTAGACCACTCAGCCTCCAAGGCCTCATTTTATATTGTCAGCAAAGTAGATTGATAGCAAGTATAAATTCAAGTTGATTGCATTAATCAGTTACCTAATTATTCATTTAAAAAAATAGTAATTAATAATTGATTACAAATGATCATCATCACCCATCCACTTTATTGTTAATTTGAATTCATGTGCCAATTTAACTCTGTTATTACCAGTAATTAATGAGAATCAAACACTTGGGAGTATGGAACTGATGGCAATTTATTTTGCTTTCACAAGATTTTAATTTTATTTATTATTTTTTTCTTTGTGAAGATTTATATGACATAAATTTAAAATAAATTATTTATGATTTATGTAATGATTTTATTGGTAAAATTAAGAGTGATTTGGGTTATTGGTTTGCTATAATGTTGTTTAACTTTGCATCAGTAATTTTTCAGCTATTTATGACAAAAGTAAGTGTATTCATTTCTATACTGTTATAAACTAATCATTTAAGCATGACGCATACCAAACCCCAAGTTACAGTAATCTGGCACTTTGTAATCAGGTCAATATTTTTTATTCTTTGAACCAGGTGAGGAAGCAGTACCTCAATTTTACAGGCTTATGCATGACTCGGGTTAAAACCCATGACCTCCCCCTCTCCAGGTAGATGCTCTACCACTGAAACACCAAGATGACTAACCAGGCTAAAGTTTTTTATGCCCCAGTCAAGAGTATTTGACTCATATAAAAGGCATCAGTTTAGTAATAGTGCATGAAATCTAGGTGGGCAAAGCATATATATATTTATAGCTGTAACATAATAACAGTTAAAAAATTATGCTAGTACTTTCATGCTGTCTGAAGCAATCTTCAGGCTGAAATGATGATCGATGTTACTATGACAACATAATTATGTAATGGAGATTATATACATCTCTATGTAATATATGTATGTGAGAATATATGGTTTGTTTTCTATTTGTATATATTTTTTTTCTCTTATGGTTTTTCCAGACATACATATTTTCAAGTTATGCTAGTTCTGTATTTGCATCAATTCGCCATGCCGTAAGTGTATCCGAGTTGGAATTTTTGGAATCCATAGCCCCATCAAACTTGCCATATTTAGAATTTATAAGTAACTCAAAGAGTGGTCAACATTTTTACCTCAGGTAAACTAATTTGTTTTATCTTGAACTTTTTTATGACAAAGATTAACTAATTTGCCGGATGTAATGTTGTTTAACACCACATCAGTGAATTTTCAGCTTATCCTAATGAGAGCCAGAATATTGATTTCAAAGGATGAGTTGAGTTGAGTTGAGTAATGGTGTTTAAAGTCCAAGTCAAGAATACTTCACTTATATCGAGACATTGCCAACTATAGGTGAAAGTGCAGAAATTTTGCCTGTGCGTTGCGCTGATGGATTTATACAGCAGGGTTCTTAATCATGCCAGCTCCATCTTGACATGGGACCTCGTTTATTTTAAGTTCCCATCTGAAAGAACCGTGACTTTCATTTAATAATGCCAAGTGCTTGGCAAAAGAACAACCACTACCCACTTTCAATTCTTGGGTCAGACCCAGTCGAGGTTCAAACCCATGACCTCCCACTTACGGAGTGAGCACTCTACCAACTGAGCTACTGCAGTGGTGATTTTAAAGGATGAAATTGCAAACATAATTGTGTTTGTTTGAGATGTGTCACTGTATACTATATATATGATCTGTCTTTTATTAGCACATATTAAGGGTGACTTTCTGTTAAGGGTCTTTCTCTGAAAGTCGGTATTCTACAGATGAGTCACTTTATCCTGACACCCAAGGAAGCAGCTGATACTTAGTCTTCTTTATGCTGAGCATCAGACGAAAAAGCAGTATCTCCAGTTTTAAAATCTTATATATGACCCAGCTGGGTTTTGAACTCTAACCTCCTTCTCTCAAGGTAGACCCTGAACCACTCTAGTCACCGAGGCGGTCATGTGAACTCTTTATAATTATCTTCTTTTGTTGTTGTCCATAGCGACAGTATTTTTAGAAATAAAATCTTGTTTTCAATCTACAGGCTTATCAGACTGGTTGCTTTTCTGAGTTTAAATGGTAAAATTGATCGAGAGTACAAGAGTCAAAGCCCATCCTAGGAGGGAACCCAACTGAGCTTATGGCATGGCAAAGTGTGCATTCTTCCGTGCATCTTACCATATGTAAACTTTAGTCTTCTTCTCTGAAACTACTGGACCAAATGGAACCATATTTAACAGGATTTTCCCTCACATTTTTAATTAGCTTGAAATTAGCAGAATATGCAAATTAACTGCTATCAATAGCTGATTATTTGAAATCTTCTCCTCTGTAACTACTGGGCCAAATGGAACCATTTGGTGTGGAAGGTCCCTAGATGGAGTTAAGTTTAAAAAAATTCAGCTTCTTGTGGCATCCAAGATTGCCAATGTTGCTATAAAATGAGATGCAACATGTCTGCCAGCTGAACAATACAAGCTTAATTGGGCCTGGTTTACATTGTTAAGCCCTATGATTTAGATCAGTTTAAGCAACTTTATTATTAATCAACAGGGTTCAAATCTTGTCATTGGCAAGTAAGTTTTTTTGTTTTTTTTTTCAAAAATAACGCCTGTTGCATTGTGTTAGGACTCTACTGATTAGCGCAAAGTTGCCATTAGTGGGTACTAATTTAAAACCAATCAGAAACTCTTGTACAAAAACACATGCACCACATGGATGTGTTTCGAATGTCACTTTGTGTTTAGCTGGAATATTTCTGTAGCAAGTAATAAAACAACTTTTAACATTGCTTCCAACAAGCTCTAATGGCCAGGAAGGCCTACAAGTAATAATTATATAGGCAAAAATGGACTACCACAATTGTCATTGTTCTGGTGGCTCAGACTTGGAACATTTGCTTCAAGCACAGAGGTCTTGGGTATGAATCCTTGCAGAACCATACATAAAATTTGTAAACTTGATAAACAACTTCCTTGACTGGTGCTTGGCAAAAAGAGGGGCATTGTATCGCATGGTTCACCCCATTGTCAGTATAATGGTACTGGGGGTGTAGTATGCTTTCTGATTCTTTGAGCTAGCATCCTTAATGTGCAGTTGTACAAAGCAGATCTTAAAAAACTCACAAACATCTTATGCATATTTTAATTTTCCATTAAGACCACTGTTAAAAGGTCTCCTTTCATATTTTAACAAAAATTAAAAAACAGAAAAAAACACAAGTTTATTAAGATCTATGTTTAAGGGTCAAATTGGTTCTTCTTTCAACTAAATATGAATCTTTTAATACAGACCTTCCGTCTATAAATCCCATGATTTTTAGGTCCCATATTTGGTCTTTATACACAGGTTTTACAGATCTTTTATATGACAACTGCCAGTGTTTTTCTTATATGTACTTCTTTTTATTTTTTGTATTTTATATAGCAATGACCAGCAGTACATATTGAAGACTGACAGGAAATACTACATTGATTATTTCATGTCATTTCTCAGGTAAGTTTGATTGTATTCATGTCATTTCTCAGATAAGTGTGGTTGTAGCCATGTCATTTCTCATGTAAGTTTGGTTGTAGTCATGTCATTTTTCATGTAAGTTTGATTGTACTTATGTCAATTCTCAGGTAAGTTTGGTTGTTGTCGAGCTATTCTCTGGTAAATTTGGTTGTAGTCATGTCATTTCTCAGGTAAGTTTGGTTATAGTCATGTCATTTCTCATGTAAGTTTGTATTTATATATATATATTTCAGTGAATACCTTGAGCATTTTCAGACATACCCACATTCGCTGATTGTTAAGTTTCTTGGTTTATACTCTGTGGAAATTCTCGGGAAGTCCAATACAAAGGTAAGTGCATAATACATATGTAAATTTATATACCAAAACATTGGTTTATAATGTGAAGATTATATGTCATGTCATCTAAGGTGGTTTTCCCATAATGTCAAGGGAATTTGTAAGTAATTTTTGGGGGAGAGTGCAGGGGGGGTTTTTTAAAGAAAAAAATATCAGTATTATCAAAAAGGGCAAGATTTATCCCTGTGAATTTCTGAAAAAGAATTTCATGGCATTTGAGGAAACATTTTTGTCAAAATTGAAATAAAATGCACCAACAATAAATGGCTTGTTTTGTGCAAAAAATAATGACATTTAACAGAAAAAAGCCCTAAATTTTTGAAAAAAATTAACTAAACATGTATTGGAAAAACAGATTTTACATTTTCAGACTTTTCATAAAATTGCAAAATTTATGTCTGGCCATTCGTGCGATCAGGTGATTAGGGTAAGGATCGGATTAATGTTGTTTACACCCAAGTCAATAATCTTTCCCTTATATCAAGGAAGACAATTCAGGAATGGTTGAGGAAACTGGAGGTCCCAGGTAAAAACCACCATCCTTGGCAAGCAAACTGACAAACTTTCTCACCCTAGGATCTGGTCAAGTGGGATTTGAACCCAGGCAGTGAGGTGCACTGTGATCCAAAGCATACCCGTTGGACCAATTGGCCACCAAGGCCCGAGATGATTTAGGTGCTCCTTTGTGTTGTTCAATTATATTGTGTGGGCATTAATTATCTTACTTCTTTACAACCATTAGTCCATGAATCTACCGATTGTTGATGGTGCTTGCATAATTCTATTCTATAACTTTAAATATTATCATTCTGAAGGAAGTACTCTTATAAATTTGCTTGTAATACACTTAATTGAACTAAACAACTAGGACCTGCATGTTCAATGCCTCGTTAATTTAACCAAAATGGTTAATGAAAATTCAAAATGTTTATTAAAATTATGAACATATGGTTTTGAATTAAATTGTTTCTGTTGGGTGATAACAATTGTATGCATTATATTTTGAACCCAAATTACAGATACACAAGATTCAATTTTTTTTTGCTAACCAACTCATTAGGTTAGTGAGACTTTTAGCAACTTTAGTCCTACAAGCTCTGTGTTCTTGACCACAACTTCATTGTATTTACCATAATTACATAAACAAACATTTTCCAAATTGATGCTGGTAATATGTGACAAAATCAAATTACTTTAATTTAAATAAAAATTCTTTGCGTTTGCAAACAAAAATCAGTTTTTTACACAACATTTTGACAGACTGGAAAAAGAATTTTATGTTTATATCATAAAAATGTAGCAGTCTGGGTAGCTCAGTTGGTAGAGCACTTTTGTATAGTGTGAAAAATCCTGGGTTTGATCCCTGATCTGACCCTACTTCCTGTTACAGTTTGGCAGTCATTTTGGCCCTCGAAAGTGGTGACTGGCGATTGCAGGTCATATAAAATCCATCTGAGGGAATTTTGGGTAACATTTCCCATAAGACCATAGGAAACTCAAGAATAACAGGGGAGGAATGTAGTCTGGGTAGCTTAATTGGTAGAGCACTAACCTATAGTGCGAGAGGTCACATGTTTAATACCTGGTCCCACCCTGCAATTTTTCTCCTTCCCTTTACAAAAATTAAAATCTTTAAAAGTTTGTTATTTCATGTTTCTTTATATATGTATTACGGAAATAAAAGTTGAATAATAGTAAATATTTATTTCACAAATGATTTTTCATGGAGAAACTTGTCATGAATATGATTATGAATCCTATAAAACTAATTTTCTTCTTGAGAGGCACTGCAAATTATTAGCCTGCAATTTAGGACACTTTGCTATATTAAAAAAATATTGTAATTCACAGAGACCATGGGGACCTCGGTGGCTGAGTGGTCTAAAGTGTACACTAATGGATCCTACAGTCTTAATGTCTCTTACTGTCTAGGTTTGGGCAGATTCTAGTGTTAGAAAGTTTGTCAGTTTGCTTGCTGAAGGTTGATGATTTTCTATACACTCCAGTTTCTTCTACCATGCCAGAACTGACCACATCGATATTAGTGGAAGAATCTTGCCTGAGACGTAAAACGCCATTACTACACAAACTACAAACATGGTGATGTTGAAAGTTATTTGTTTTCGCATTTGCTTTCAGATTTATTTTCTTGCCATGCAGAATGTGTTTTCACCTCCGGACAGAATTGACACAAGATTTGACATTAAAGGTTGTCTATGTGGCAGATATCAAAAGGTGTGTCATGTGTAAACATATAAGCCCATACACAATCAATGAATGCATTTATACACTCATACACAATGCATGCATTCATACACACAGACAAATGCATAAACACACACAAACAATGCATGCATTCATACACACAGACACATGCATGCATACGTGCATACCCACATACACACATATGCATAAACATACAATCACATTCATATGTACACACATGCATTGTAGACATGCACACACACACACACACACACACACACACACACACACACACACTTTGGTAGCAAATCACATTGAATTTCGATACAAATGATACTGTTTATATGGCAATTTTGGCATTAGGGTAATTTTGCTTATAAAGCTTTTTCAAATGATAATTGCTAAATTATCCCCTTTGTAAACTAACTCAGACTGTGGCTTTCAGATATTGCTTATTGTTTCCTTGGCTTTTGGCATAAAGAGAATAATATCAACACGTTCACCCAGCACCAGGATAATGGACTGGGGGAGTGGTATGTTTTCTATGGCAGACTGCAATTGATCACAAAGTTGCCTCGAGTGGTGTTGGTCCAAGGTAGACCATAATACACACTCGCACATCACATGCATACACAAACTTGTTCATAAAATAATCTATAAAGATTATGCTCTCTTCGGGAATAGCTGAAAAATTGCTGATGCAATGTTAAACAACATTACAACCACTCTTTTTAAAAATGTGGGAAGGGGGGTATTAGGAGGGGGTGGAGGTTTTCTACAATGTTAGTTTTGCAGATTATTTCAGTGAAGACAATTATATAAATATAATATCAGCAGCTTTAATTATTGAAAATTATTATATATATATATATATATATATATATATATATATATATATATATATATTATTAGGGATGGCATATTGGTCCAAATTCATTAATAGATTAATCTTGGAATGAACAATTTATCGATTAATCGTTATATTATTTACGCCAAAGCTAAAAAATTATCTAGTCGATATCAGTTGCACCCCCCCCCCCCCATGAAATGGTTCCAAACCTTTGATTGAGTCAGCATTTTGTTGTAATCGACTCTATATTTTCAAGCCCAAAAGTTTTTGGTTATGATTAACAAATTAACAACAACTACTCATTTATGTTCATGTTTTTAATCAACCATGTATGAATACATATCACAGTTAAAGGTAAGGTACACCAGGTATCGATCTTGTACATGTATTATTATAAGATATCCAAAATAAGGGGGTACTCCAAAGGGGCGTCAATTAATCAATTATGGAAATAATAATCGATTAATCGAAGGTATGAACAATTAATTGATTAATCAGTTAATCGTTGCCATCTCTTATATATATATATATATATATATATATATATATATATATATATATATATATATATATATATATATATATATATATATATATAATTATATTTATTTATTTATTCATATATATATATATATATATTTATATATATATATTATTTTATATCTATTTTTTAGCCACCTGAAAAAGGTAAACCAGTTTTGACAGCTATGAAAGATGTTAATTTCTTAGATGAAGTAATAGAATTAGGTAAGTAACATGATATTAATTTTATTCCAACTATAAGGCCAAATAAAAAATATATATGTTTCAGCTTTCACTCTTTCAAAAAACGCCATAAATTAACTTTACTTTCACAAAAATGTATTTCTAATGCAAAAATGCCACAAAAATAAAATTTTCTATCTATTTAAGAACTTTGAATTTTCCCATTTTTTCACAAATACCGTAACTTCAAAGAGTTTTCTTGATATAGTATAATTGTAAACCAAGACATTGAAACAAAAATTAGTTGTAAAAAGTGATTAAATTAGGAATCCAGATTAGAAAAAAAAAACTTTTGGGTCAGCTTTACTTAAAAAGAGTTTTTTGGAAAGTTTAACCAAAATCACATTTTTTTTTTTTTTTTTTGTTTTTGTTTTTGTTTTTTTTTTTTTTTTGGTCAAGTCTAAGTCAAAAGGGAGACTACTCTATTTGAATGATGTCTATTTCATCGCAAAATGACTTTATTAAAGCATGCCTATGTAAGATCAAGTTCATTAAAGCTGCATTAAGTTTTTCAATTTTCTGATTTTTTTTTAAATATATATTTTTTAAAAATAGATAACTTCTAATCACGATCTGTGAGGTTCATTTTCTAAAATTTCATTCCTTTTAGCTGTAAATAAACAGAATCCTCTAACCGGTTGGTCAATGTTTATTGATGATTAAATTATGAGCTGGGAGCATGCGCACGGATGTATGGAAACTCCAGTAAATGGAAAGTGAAACCTGACAAATTGTATTAATTGTCTGTCATTAATATCCAGATGCATTCGCAATGGTGTTATGTATCCCTTACTATGGCACAAATGAAAAATTCAATGAAGTTCTGTGTTTAATTTATCGTATTTCACTGTTTTGTAAGTTGTGTTTAAATGACCCGGTTTTTTATGATGTAAGAATGTTCTAATATTAGATCCCACAGGCTACATCTTGCTAGGAAATTATTGTTTTTTCCTGCATTTATTCAAGCTTTTATCATTGAACCAAATGTAACAATGTTCATTCGGAACATCATTAATTAGATCAGCACCGTTTTAATTTGTTTTCCTTGGAAAACTTAATGCAGCTTTAAACAGTTTTAAAATGTTTTTCTTTATTCATTATTAAAATAATATGATATAAAATAAAGTAGGGTATAAGATTGTGCTTAGCCTAGCTAGATCTTAGCAAATAAATTTCTTATTTATATAAAAAACTTCTTTTTACATGAAATTACCCTGTAGTGAGTTATTTTCACAGGATGCAAATTTTGGAATATTTTGACAATAGTATTAAAATTGTCAAAATAAAATTCTCAAAAATATTTGTGTACTAGTCGACCATGTGTGAGTGGTTTTAGATCACCAAAAATAAATATGGTAACTGACCTTCTCTTATCAAAATCGCCAAAATTTAGCCATTCTAAAATAACCTGCTATGCAATATCACCACTTTCTGTAAAGTTTAATTAAGACTAAAAAATCAAATGAATTTTTGAACAGATTATTTATATTTTTTCAGGTCACCAGAAAAATTGGTTTATAAAACAGTTAAAACTAGATGTTAAATTTTTGGAAACCTTAGGGGTTCAGGATTACAGTCTCTTAGTGGGAAGGCATCCTTTACATGAGAACGAACGTCATCAGTCATTTGGTAGTCTAGTAATGAGAATGACAAAGTGTGTATATAAATATGTGTGTGTGTGTGTGTGTGTGTGTGTGTGTGTATCAATGTGGGTGTGTGTGTGTGTATGTGTATGTATGTATGTGTGTGTATATCAATGTGTGTGTGTGTATGTATGTATGTGTATATCAATGTGTGTGTGTGTGTGTGTGTGTGTGTGTGTGTGTGTGTGTGTGTGTGTGTGTGTGTGTGTGTGTGTGCAATAAATGAGTGCGATCAGCTACATGTACGTCAGAAAACCACATGTCTGGTTTTGTATTTATCACATACCCTTCCAAACCGAATGCAAAGTTTTCTTTCTAACCTAATCTGCTAATAAATTCACAATCAGCTTTTTTATATTGATTTTTTAATCTGATTGGAAAAACTGATATCTGACTGGAAAAACGTAAAAAAAAAACTGCTAAAAAGGAATTTGAGTTTGTCAGTTCTTTTGCTGAAGGATGAGGATTTTCTCCAAATGCTCCAGTTTCCTCAACCATTCCAGAACTGATTGCCTGAATATGAGTGGAAAAATTGGTAGGACTTCCTTTTGTATCCTCCACCCATTAAATTCTATGTATTGGCTTGATTCTGTCATTTTATGCTTTTTAGTCAAAATTAAAATTTTAGTTGAGGGTACAAATGGAAGTGGTTCCAAAAAATCTTGACTGTGGCTTATAGCACCATAAATCCACTTTACTATCACAAAAATTAATTGCTAATGCAAAAAATGCTACAAAAATAAATTTTCTGTCTATTCAAGAACTTTTAATTTTATTAAAGATGTGTATGTCATCAAACGTAAAAAAGAAATTAGAAGGTAAGGAATTTAAAACCATATCTAAATCACTGCATTTATTATTTTGTATCGCTTACAGGTCATTTTCTAATAAAGACGACATAGATTTATCCAGTAGTGTTGGAAAAAACAGTTTATACATTCCAGAGGACTTAAGTGAGGAAGAAAGTAAGCCAGATATGGCAGAAAATGTTGGAAAGGTTTACTTCGAAAATCCATCAAAACCAAAAACTTTCTTTTTCCATTCATTGGTTCATTTGCGAGATATTGATGATGGCAAAAACACAGCTAATCGGCGGTTATTACCACATTGTAAAAATCCTCTTCACGTCATCGATGGGGTGCATTATAGATATTTTTTAGGAATCATTGACTTTTTTACGCAATTTGAGTCTCGACAGAGAGTGGTCAAGATACTGAAGGATATTCGTTACTGTTGTGGAGAACATTCGACTGTTCCAGCGGAAGTCTATGCTGACAGATTCTTACATTTTATAACTGAAAGGACAGAATAAGAAAAATTTGCTAATTTATTTACATAACTAAAAATGTTTTTAAACATTTCAAAGGGTCTGCATTGGAGAGCAATCGATTCTAGCCCCTTATATTAACAAGAGGCCTAAATATTGCAAGTCTTGCCAGCATAGCATTATTTATAAATAATATGACCTTGAACCATGACCCAAGGTCAAGGTCATTTTACTTCTTCCATTTTCTGTAATAATGTAGTATTTATTATGAGCAAAGTACACTATCATCCATAAAAAATAACTACATGCTTTGTTACCTTGGTAGCCCAGGCTTGACAACTCTAACTGGAAAATTTTATGGCCCTCATCACAATATATTGATAAGTATAATTTTGCTGTATCCGAAAAGTATCCTGGTTATATTATATGTTCCATAGCTCCTTCTGGGGTACTTGGTCCCACTTTTTTTGGTGGAAGATTACATGTTTAATTTAATTTGCCATTTTTCCTAGTTTCTACTTAGGCTTTTAGGATTGTGATTTGAACACAAGACTGTTATGTTTGTGTTTTGTATGACTTGAAAAAGCATTTAGAGATTAATAATTTTTTTTGAAATAATGAAAACAAAAGTAATTAATGAAATAATAATTATTGATGTATAGAGATGCAGATAATTACAGAAATACTCTATACACAGTCAAAATTTAACCTCAAAATTCAAGTTTTGATTCAATAATTTTTGGATGGTTTTGTAATGGTACATGTTATTTTTCCCTTCTTTAGTCTGTAATTTTTTAAAATATAGGTAAAGATGTAACCAAAAACTTTGAACTATGGCAATGATATCAACATGACATGGTACAACTTCTCGGCTTGCATGACAATGACATGACATGATTAACAAAAATTTCCCTGTCTGCATGACAATGACATCAACATGACAGATGGTACAACTTCCCTCTCTGCATGACAATGACATCAACATGACAGATGGTATAACTTCCTTCTCTGCATGACAATTACATCAACATATCAACATGACAGATGGTATAACTTCCTTCTCTACGTGACAATGACATCAACATGACAGATGGTATAACTTCCTTCTCTGCATGACAATGACATCAACATGACAGATGGTACAACTTCCTTCTCTGCATGACAATGACATCAACATTTCAGATGGTACAACTTCCCTCTCTGCATGACAATTACATCAACATGACAGATGGTACAACTTCCTTCTCTGCGTGACAATGACATCAACATGACAGATGGTATAACTTCCTTCTCTGCATGACAATTACATCAACATATCAACATGACAGATGGTATAACTTCCTTCTCTACGTGACAATGACATCAACATGACAGATGGTATAACTTCCTTCTCTGCATGACAATGACATCAACATGACAGATGGTACAACTTCCTTCTCTGCATGACAATGACATCAACATTTCAGATGGTACAACTTCCCTCTCTGCGTGACAATTACATCAACATGACAGATGGTACAACTTCCCTCTCTGCATGACAATTACATCAACATATCAACATGACAGATGGTATAACTTCCTTCTCTGCGTGACAATGACATCAACATGACAGATGGTATAACTTCCCTCTCTACATGACAATGACATCAACATGACAGATGGTACAACTTCCCTGTCTGCATGACAATGACATCAACATGACAGATGGAACAACATTTCTCTGCATGACATTGACATCAACATGACAGATGGTACAACTTACCTGTCTGCGTGACAATGACATCAACATGACAGATGGTACAACTTCCTTCTCTGCGTGACAATGACATCAACATGACAGATGGTACAACTTCCCTGTCTGCATGACAATGACATCAACATGACAGATGGTACAACTTCCCTCACTGCATGACAATGACATCAACATGACAAATAGTACAACTTCCTTCTCTGCATGACAATGACATCAACATTTCAGATGGTACAACTTCCCTCTCTGCGTGACAATTACATCAACATGACAGATGGTACAACTTCCTTCTCTGGGTGACAATGACATCAACATGACAAATGGTACAACTTCCCTCTCTGCATAACAATGACATCAACATGACAGATTGTACAACTTCCTTCTCTGCGTGACAATGACATCAACAGGACAGATGGTACAACTTCCTTCTCTACGTGACAATGACATCAACACGACAGATGGTACAACTTCCTTCTCTGTGTGACAATGACATCAACACGACAGATGGTACAACTTCCTTCTCTATGTGACAATGACATCAACATGACAGATGGTACAACTTCCCTCTCTGCGTGACAATGACATCAACATGACAGATGGTACAACTTCTGTCTGTGTGACAATGACATCAACATGACAGATGGTACAACTTCTGTCTGTGTGACAATGACATCAACATGACAGATGGTACAACTTCTTTCTCTGTGTGACAATGACATCAACATGACAGATGGTACAACTTCTTTCTCTGTGTGACAATGACATCAACATGACAAATGGTACAAGTTCCCTCTCTGCATGACAATGACATCAACATGACAGATGGTACAACTTCCCTCTCTACGTGACAATGACATCAACATGACAGATGGTACAACTTCCCTCTCTGCATGACAATTACATCAACATTTCAACATGACAGATGGTACAACTTCCTTCTCTGTGTGACAATGACATCAACATGACAGATGGTACAACTTCTGTCTGTGTGACAATGACATCAACTTGATACATAGGACAACTTCCCTCTCTGCGTGACAATGACATCAACATGACAAATGGTACAACTTCCTTCTCTGCGTGACAATGACATCACCATGACAGATGGTACAACTTCCTTCTCTGTGTGACAATGACATCAACATGACAAATGGTACAACTTCTTTCTCTGCATGAAAATGACATCAACATGACAGATGGTACAACTTCCCTCTCTGCATGACAATTACATTAACATATCAACATGACAGATGGTACAACTTCTGTCTGTGTGACAATGACATCAACTTGATACATAGGACAACTTCCCTCTCTGCGTGACAATGACATCAACATGACAAATGGTACAACTTCTTTCTCTGCATGAAAATGACATCAACATGACAGATGGTACAACTTCCCTCTCTGCATGACAATTACATTAACATATCAACATGACAGATGGTACAACTTCTGTCTGTGTGACAATGACATCAACTTGATACATAGGACAACTTCCCTCTCTGCGTGACAATGACATCAACATGACAAATGGTACAACTTCCTTCTCTGCGTGACAATGACATCACCATGACAGATGGTACAACTTCCTTCTCTGTGTGACAATGACATCAACATGACAGATGGTACAACTTCCTTCTCTGTGTGACAATGACATCAACATGACAGATGGTACAACTTCTGTCTGTGTGACAATGACATCAACATGACAGATGGTACAACTTCCTTTTCTGTGTGACAATGACATCAACATGACAGATGGTACAACTTCCTTCTCTGTGTGACAATGACATCAACATGACAAATGGTACAACTTCCTTCTCTGTGTGACAATGACATCAACATGACAGATGGTACAACTTCCCTCTCTGCATGACAATGACATCAACATGACAGATGGTACAACTTCCTTCTCTGTGTGACAATGACATCAACATGACAGATGGTACAACTTCTGTCTGTGTGACAATGACATCAACATGACAGATGGTACAACTTCCTTCTCTGTGTGACAATGACATCAACATGACAGATGGTACAACTTCTGTCTGTGTGACAATGACATCAACATGACAGATGGTACAACTTCCTTTTCTGTGTGACAATGACATCAACATGACAGATGGTACAACTTCCTTCTCTGTGTGACAATGACATCAACATGACAAATGGTACAACTTCCTTCTCTGTGTGACAATGACATCAACTTGATACATAGGACAACTTCCCTCTCTGCGTGACAATGACATCAACATGACAAATGGTACAACTTCCTTCTCTGCATGACAGTGACATCAACATGACAGATGAGAACAACTTCTCTGCATAAAAATGACATCTGCATGATGATTGAAAAATAACAAATGACAACAGCATCTCCAACTGAATGACTGTTACGTGTCGTTTTTCAGAAGAGAAAAAATTTTTATAAAAATTGTTTGTCTGGGTTAAATTGTTTGCCTTAATTGGATTGTTGGCCACATTTGGATTTTTGACCTTTTTTTATGTAAAATGTTCACTTGAATTCGAATATAAAATT
Organism: Tegillarca granosa; assembly: GCA_029721355.1. NCBI lineage: Eukaryota > Metazoa > Mollusca > Bivalvia > Arcoida > Arcidae > Tegillarca > Tegillarca granosa. The sequence goes on along the minus strand of CM056606.1, from coordinate 12,429,943 downwards.
GTGATGGTCTAATTGAATAGGAATTAGATTTTTCTTTTTTCCATCTGTTAAATCCAGCAGACAATTTACACTATGCCAATTTATGTCAAATGTTTTTAAGACTCATTTTTTGGACAGATTTATAGAACTTTATTTTCTTTAATAATTAATAATTAATACATTTACAGTTAAAAACAAACTGGGTCAGACCTCAACTATGCTCAAATTTTTCAATACCAAAGTGGCTTTAAAAAACATATTAAAAATTGTTTCAATGCAATTGCATAATACATGTACTAATAAACCATCTTTGATTAAAATACAAATTATTATCAATTTTAACTTTTTCATAATCTCATTGGAATTTTTTGTAATTTTTTGTATATATTTATTTATTTTTTTCATTTTTCTATTATGGCAAAGTTCTCTAAGTAACTTAGCTAAATTTGTGACCAATAATTGCTTTTTTGTACTGACAACATGAAAAGTTTGGCCAATAAATTTTTGTTTGTGACAGTCACTGACAGTTTGTCTTGTTCCCAGTGTTAACTGTAAAATGCTTGAAACAAAAAAAAAGCAAATTGGAAAATAATGATAAGGTTTGGCATACAAGAATTTTACCCAGTGACAACTTTTTGAATTAGTGATATAAAGCCATGTTGCTACAATTTTTTAAAACCAACTTGGCACACTGTGACATTTTTGTGCAATATAAGCACCACATTTGATGCAGCAAAATTTGATCAGTCAACATTGTTTACTTTTACCAAAGACTGATAAACTTTGATAACTAAAAAAAGATAAATATGTATTCATTTCTTGTTTAGATTTCATAAAAATTGATTCACTTTGAAAAAAAGAAGTATTTTGACATTGAACTGTTTAAATATAGACAAAGTAAAGTCAAAATCAGGATTAATTTCGAGCTTATAGGAAGAAAAATATATGTTGTGACTAATATTATCTGAAATATCAAAATTGTTTACAGAAAGAAATTTACAAAAGGGAGATAACTCTTATAAGAGGGGTTGATCTTTAGTTCAGTTTGTCACAGTATCCTGACACTGATTGAACCAGTTGATACCATCATGTTAATGCCAAACACCAGACAAGGAAACAAAATTATAAAATGTAAAGTCTTATGTATAACCCAACCAGGGTTCTAACCCTTGACCTCCTTGATTAAAACAAGATTTACCTCCCTTTTTTACAGAAATTAAGGTAATAAAATGATTTTTGGTAAATGTCAAAATTAGATTGATAGTACAGGGTATAAATTAATCTCTGTCTGGAATTATAAAAAATACATAGAAAATTGGATTTTAAATGGCCTACAAAATACCATCCTAATATGTTACGGTAATTTTATTACAGAGCATGAAAATTTAGTAAAATTTCCATGTTTCCAACAAAAGTTAGTTTGGAAATGAAACATCAGCAATCTCAACCAAGTGCATAACAACATCAGCAATCTCAACCAAGTGCATTACAAAATCAGCAATCTCAACTATCTGCATTACATCATCAGCAGTCTCAACCAAGTGCATTACAACATCAACAATCTCAACTATGTGCATTACACCATCAGCAATCTCAACATAGTGCATTACAACATCAGCATTCTCAACCAGGTGCATAACAAAATCAGCAATCTCAACCAAGTGCATTACAGTATCAGCAATCTCAACATAGTGCATTACAACATCAACAATCTCAACCAATTGAATTACAACATCAGCATTCTTAACCAAGTGCATTACAACATCAACAATCTCAACCAATTGCATAACAACATCAACAAAAACAACAATAAAAACATCAACAACGACAACAAAAATAACTAGAGATTATAACTGGGATACCAGGTTACGTATGATTCCCCACCATCCATAATTTATATATTGTCTAAATTATACACCTGCTGGTGGACTGATCTCGAGATGGATTGATAGTATCCATTACTAGTAATCGAAAGCTGACTAAGAGAAAGGGAGGAAGACAAGTAAATTTAAAGTTAACATCGAATTTTACAGTTATAATTCGAGTAGTATTCATTTTAATATAAATTTTCATTCCCTCATACCCCATTGTTGCAACAATTTTTTTTAAAAGAAACCAATTTATCATGGATGTCTGAATCTGCATGTATAAATTTATAATTAGAAATGTATGTAAATTTTACAAGTTCAACAGATCAAAATCATGCATTCTGTCTCCTGACATGTCCTATACATAAATTTACCTATACTATACAATTAGCTGGACGTGTATTTTGACAAGTTTTCAACTTTGATTGATAGCAAATCTGTTTCACAAACTGTGAGGCATTTAACCATCACATTTGATTGAAGTGTGTCATGACTGTAAAGCAGCCATAACGTACATATTAATGGATAATTCACAAAGAGATTAAAGCAATTTTACTTATAAAAACATGTAATAATGCTATTGAATTTGTTTTCAATTCTTTGAATAGGAATTTAACCCTGTAAACTTGCCTTAAGAAATGAAATCAAGTATGCCATAAGATAGTGTTTCTTGACTGAGGGTGGATGTTAAGAATTCTTGCCTCCCACCCCCTACCTCTCTTGAAAATGATTTCCAGGAGGTTTTTATCACTCTTTTCAAAAGTCCATAATGAACAAAAAAATATACAGATAAGTGGAAGGGATTTTAACTATTTAAAAGCTATACATGTACATAGCACCACCCAGCACCACCCACAGTAGGAAATGACCTTAGGTGCCCTTTATTAATATCACTCTATTCGACTTTTCATAAGGAACCAGAAAATACATAAATTAGGGGTTGGGATCTCAACAGTTTAAAATTAACTTAGCACCACCCAGCCCTATGGTTTTATAGTACACAGCAAAGTGTTGAAGGAAAAATTAGTGTTTTTTTTTTAAAGACCCCACCTTCCTGCCCCTCCCCCATTAAATACCCATGGATGTAAAAACTTTAATGGTGCAGGAACCTTCCCTAAAATTTTGAACAGGATTGAATGATGCGTTTAAATTGTTTGACAGTGCTGATTAAAAATTGATATATTTTTAACAATTTAATACATGGTAACTGAGAATTTATTAAAAACAAATTCTGTGTGTGAGAAAGAGGCTAGTCACTAAATTAACATGTAGTTCATTAACATTAAATCATTTTTTGTTTAGTTCTTAACTTTATACATTAATTCAGATTACCCATTTTTATTGGGCGCTCATATATCTGAGAATCTGAAGAAGAAAGAAAAAGATTCTGTAAGAGTTATCTCTCTTTGTATGTATTGGACAGAAAGATGTTTGGAATTAAATTACGCAATTTACACGCACCGACCATGGAGCTGTAGAGATAGAAAAAAAAAAGATCATTTGATCACATCTACAAAGATAGCAGATTGTTGTTACCAAATTTCATTGAAACCCATCATACATTTTCTGCGTTTTTGCACCGGACTAAAATTGTAAAAGAAAAATAACGAAGTACAGTGTATAATAATAATAATAAGACAAAAACAATATGATTCCCCACCTCTGGGTGGGGAATCATAATAATAATTAAACAATACTGACCCATTCTAATAATCAGGCCAATATATTATGATATTACTATTAACATTGTATCGGAGAATTAAGGTGTCTATTTATATGATTGGTGTTTTAATTCCTTGAGTCTTTGTTTGAAGAGTTTATTTTTTTTTTTATTTTGTCAGGAACTAGTTGAGATTAAACAATTGCATAAAAATGTCAGATTTAATTTTTTTCTTCTGTATTTATTTATTCATTTATTCTGTTGTTTATTTATTTATTTTATTTTTTGTCTTATTTATTCATTTATTTGTTCATTTATTAGTCATTCCTTTATTTATTTCTTTATTAATTTTTTTTCATTTATTCATGTATTTAATTATTGTTTATATTTTATTTATTTATTTATTTATATATAAGTACATGCGGTATATAAAATTGATTATGTATTGACTTTTATTGAACACTCTTTTTGAAAGATGTCTGCTGTTTGATATTAAGGTCACTGGGGACACTTTTTGTCTGCTGTTAGATATTAAGGTCACTGGGGACACTTTTTTCACTAAATACTTATATTACCAAAGAATAACATAACTTTTAATCACTTATAAGCTTGTATGGATTTTATATATAAGCAAAAGTCGAGCAAAAGTCATTCTTATGAACCATTCAACTAAGGCTTTAAGAGGTTACAGAAAATTTATTTTTATATAAGGTGTGCACATGTCTAAGTATATCAACTGACCTTAAAGATCAATTGCTGTTTTAGAAAATTTCATTTGTGTATTTTACATGGTGTTGTCTGTGTAAATTGTTTTAATGTTGTGTGTTGATTTTTGATATTTTGACATTTGTTGTCTTTCTAAATGTCTTTGTTTTATTTTAACAGCAATAATGTTTTTTGTTTGAGAAATTGACTTGTTATTTGAAAATGCTTTTGTTTATCCCAAGTGCTTTCCAGCATACCGAATGATATTTTGAAACAGGTTTTTGCTCTTTAAAAAAATTACTTTTTATTTGTAATTTTATTCTGTTAGTTAATCATAAGTGCGTTATTTTAATGTAGATGAAAAATTCTGTAGAATTCATAATCTAGTGGTATTGATAGTCAGTAGTACAATTAGAAATTATTTGATTGGGGTTTCAATTTGATTATTTTTAATACAAAATACTCTTTTTTTTCAAATTTTTTTCTTTTTTTTTTAAATTGTTTTCTTTCCTAAAGAAATTATTTTAATTTTAATTCTTTTCTTTTGTGCAATCCCCCAATACTCAAAGAATATCCATAATGCATTTAAATCTAAAATCCACATCACCTGTATGTTTTTAAGTACAGTAATTTCTTTTTTAGAATTATTGCATCAATCACTTGACCTAGACTTTTTTGAACATTTTTTTTTTACAAAGTATAACAGGGTTTTGTGTCTTGTTAATTTACAGTTTCTGTATAAAAACCCCAAGGCAATACTTTGGCATTATAATGGGTTTGGCAATAAATTAGGGAATTGTAGTGAACTGGGCTTGAAAAGTGGTTGAGTAGCTCAGTCGGTAGAGCTTCCAGCTAGTTTTGGGAGGATTCTAGGTTTGAGAGCTGGCTTGGCCACTGCAATTTTTCCCTCTCCTGTTACAGAATAGAGATTTGTAAAGGACATCATAAAACAAATAGAAATTTGAAGTTTAAAATAGTATGGATATAGGTGATACGTCAAAGCTAATAAGGGCATTCATTATAACAAGGTTTTAACATACGATTTTTCTCTTGGTTTTTAACTAAATGTAATATTTGTAATTTTGTATGTCTGTTTCAATGTTTGTTAACTTTTTTGAATGAATTTTAATCAGAAACTTATTTTTAAAATAAAGTTTTTTAATATAAAAAAGAATTTTTTTTTTTTTTGATTTTAGCTTCAGTTGCCATGTACATGAAGCATGGGCCCACAAATTTTCTTGCTTGAAAAAGATCCAACTGTTATAGTCTTGCTTTTTAAAAAATGTTATTTTTTTTCTCCTGAAGTGGATTGTTTTCTTCAGAAACTCATGGGTGCATGGTTGGGTGGGTGGGTGGATGAAGGGGTTTCTCAAATGGCTGAATAGTCAAAAGCAAATCCAGATTGGGGAGATCCTAAAGTAAAAGAGACATTGGTAATCTTTTGATGGAGATTGGTGGTTTTCTGTGGTTTTTTCCACCATCCCAAAATGGATTGCCTGGATGTGATTGAAAAAAAAAAAATTAATCCAATCCAGAAACTCTGGTTTCCTCCACCATCAGAAATCTCTAACAAGAGGCCCAAAAGGGCCTGTGGAGCTCAACTGACAAAAATGGTTCTTGTGCCTCCATTTATATAAACTCGGTACAGGGACTTGAGCTGATGTAAAATGCTAAATATAAAAGCTGTAGGCCTTAAATTTGACTTCCCATATAAGTATACGTAGATATATGTGCCCCTTGGTGGGACCAAAAATGGCCCAGGGGCCTTTATTTGTACAAACCTGGTAAAGGGACTTGAGCTGATTATGAAAGCTTTAAGCCTTACATTTTCAGAGAAGATTTTTAAATTTGATTTCCCATATATGCATATGTAGATATATTGGTCCTTAGGGTGGGACCAAAAATGGCCCAGGGGCCACCATTTGTACAAACCTGGTAAAGGGACTTGAGCCAAATATACAAGCATTATGCCTAACAGTTTCAGAGAAGAAAATTTTTAAATTTGATTTCCAATATATACATATGCAGATATGGACCCCTAGGGTGGGGCCAAAAATGGACCGAGGGCCACCATTTGTACAAACTTGGTAAAGGAGCTCAAGCTGATATTAACTGCCAAATATGAAAGCTGAAGGCTTCATGGTTTCAGAGAAGAAGATTTTCAAAGTTGATATCTCATTATAAGCCATATATGCATATGCAGGTATATGGACCCCTTGGGTGGGGCCAAAAATGGACCGAGGGGCACCATTTGTACAAACTTGGTAAAGGGGCTCAAGCTGATATTATCTGCCAAATATGAAAGCTTAAGGTTTCATGGTTTCAGAGAAGAAGATTTTCAAAAGTGATTTTCCATTATAAGCCATATATGCATATGCAGATTTATGGACCCCTGGGGTGGGGCCAAAAATAGAGCGGGGGCCACCATTTGTACAAAGTTGGTAAACGGGCTCAAGCTGATATTAACTGCCAGATATGAAAGCTGAAGGCTTCATGGTTTCAGAGAAGAAGATTTTCAAAGTTGATATCTCATTATAAGCCATATATGCATATTCAGATATATGGACCCCTGGGGTGGGGCCGAAAATAGACCGAGGGCCACCATTTGTACAAACTTGCTAAAGGGGCTCAAGCTGATACTAACTGCCAAATATCAAAGCTGAAGGCTTCATGGTTTCAGAGAAGAAGATTTTCAAAGTTGATATCTCATTATAAGCCTTATTTTCACTTTTTATGAAGTATGACAGAAAAACGCTAAAAACGCGTAACCTAGTTTTTGACAGAATTTCACGAAATGTACAACCTACAGGTTTAAGGGTGTCTAGAAGCTAAATATCAAATCAGATTTTGCATATAACCTATGGTTTCAGAGAAGAAGCTTATTTTAGGTTTTTTACATTCTAGGTCGCTGTGACCTACTTTTGGTTGCCATGGAAACCAATTGTACAAATTTTCATCTACTCCCTCTAGGGATCATTCCTGCAAAGTTTTACTAAAATTGGCCCAGTCGTTTCTGAGTTTTTGCTGTTAACGGACGCACGCACGCACGCACGCACACACGCACGCATCATGCCATAAGCTCATCTGGCTTTAGCCAGTTGAGCTAAAAATGAATGAATCTTGACAGGTGAGAAACACAGTTATTGTAATATTTGAGACACTGCTTGCTCTTCTTGCAATCACCATTTGGAGGACAGAGTATATACATTGGTTCACCCAGTGTCAGGATTATGTAGCTTTTGAGGGTGGTATGCTTTTATTTATCATACTGACTTGGTGTGCTAGCACCTCAACAAAAAGTTGCCCCAAATGTGCAAGTAAATAGCAAACAATAATACAAACTTACACATCTCACTTATAAAGGAACTCATACTAAGATAAATCCCTTAAGATACATAAACTTGCCCTCATGAAGAAAAGCTGCAAAATTGCTGGTGTGATGTTAAACAACAATCTGACCTCCAATTCCTAAGGTGGACTCTCATTCAGTGAGATTTTACAGATAAAGCCATCACTGGTTCAACATGTTTTCCCAGTTTCTATGTTAACATTAATCTTACTTTAATAAGAGATTTTAAGGAAACAGAGTGTAAATTAACACTGATAATGGTAAAGAAAATAGATTGTCAAGAATGACTGATTATTGATTGATTAAATGGGGTTTAACATCCCAGTCAAGAATTTTTCACTTATTTGAAGGCATCACCAGCTAAAGATGAAGTGACAGAAACTTTGCAGTGTGCTTAAGGCAATGTGCAGCGAGTGTTTACTGTTTAGTGTGCCATGCCTGCCGTGACACAGGACATCAGTTTTGAAGGTCTCTTCCATAGGACCCTGTGACTTTCATTCTAAATGCCGAGTGCTTGGCAAAAGAACAGTCACTTCCAACTTTCAAGTCTTGGTCAGACCCATACAAGGTTTGAACCCTGATCTCCCACATACAAAGCAAGCACTCTACCAAGTGAGCTACTGAAGTGGTTTGTCAAAAATGAAATCACACACAGTAATCTTTGCTGAAATTTATTTTTTTCCCTTTTAAAAGAAATGGCAGGGGTGGCCATGTGGCCTAGGTACTAGTCTGTAAACTAAAGATGCCTCCCGAACAAATGTATAGCCAAGTAAACAATGTTCTTTGCTTAGGAAAGATTCAACCATAAACAATAGAGTGATTTTTATTGTATTCTATGGCATTTAATAAAACAGTCATATTTTACTTTTAAAGGAAAACAAGAATTTACACAGATTTAAATGTCTTGCCTGGTTAGTTTTTGATCGAGTAGAAAATACATTACTTTAACATAAACTTTCACATTTTGACACGATGCGGCAGCTGCCTAATAACAATGGAAAAGTAACACCTAAGTCTGGCCTTGCCAGGTTTGACAAAAAAATTATCAGGCAAGGGAGATAACTTCCTAAAATATGGAAAAAGAAAAAAAAAAAAAAAAAAAAAAAAACAACTCAAATCCTCTTCATTTTGATATTTACTATTTACATCATGAAAATATATACTATCACAGCTAGTATAAACCGACTTAACTACATTATACATGTATATCCTTAATTATGTACATAAATATTCACATGAATTAACAAACACTCATAAAATACTCAGTTTAAATATCTCCGGGTAAAGCTACTGAACGTGATAAACACATGAACTTTGTTTTTTTTTTAAAAAAAAAAAAAAAAAAAAAAAAAAAACCTGCAAACTTAATCAAGCCATTGGTTGGTGATTTTAAACGAATTTTTTCCTTATGTAAAATAATGTTTTAATTTTTTTAATGTTATAAAATTTTAAATATAATGAATGGTATTGTATATATTAAGATTGATTACTGATTTTATAATACCTGAAATGATAAAAATTAAAGTGAATCAAACATGCATTAGCTGTGTTGTGAACAAATATCTTTCAATTATTCAGTGAAGGAGGTAAAATGGGTGTTTTTTTTCAGTATAGAAATCAATATATCATGAACAGAAATGTATTTGAACAAATGATGAATTAAACAACACACAGGGCAAGAATAACTAGACGAATATTGCACATACAAATTAAGTTGTGACAACAATGTAAATATGGGTGAAACACATTCCAATAAACAGAACTATATTAATTTTACTATCTACAAATTTTCCAAGAAAAAAAAAAAAACATTTTTTTTTATTTACAATTATAGTCTTAAGAACCCAAAAACTGGAGTTTCCTGAAGCACTGCTCTCCTTCATGAACATCTAAACAATTTTGATTTGACTATATTTTAAGATGTGCAGATTACATTGCATTATGAGGAGTGAACACCCAATTCAAATGACTTTCTCATATATCAAGGCAGTCAGTTCTGCAATGGAGAAGAAATCCAGAGTACCCAGAAAAACCCAAAGCATTTTGAGAAAGTCAAAGCAACATATAGAACAACTAGCTATTTCGGTGAAAGACACAATATCATCAGAATGTTTATCTAGGTGGGAGGCAGCCATATTAAAAAGACTATCTTGGTGGAAGGCAACCATATTATCAGAATGGTTATCTATGTCTTAGGCAACCATATTATCAGAGCAGCTATCTTGGTGGGAGGCATCATATTATCAGAATGGTTAACTTGGTGGGAGGCATCATATTATCAGAATGGTTATCTTGGTTGGAGGCAACCATATTATCAAAACAGCTGTCTCGGTGGAAGGAACCATATTATCAGAATGGTTATCTCAAAGGGAGGCACCCATATTATCAGAAGAGCTATCTTGGTCTTAGGCAACCATATTATTAGAATAGCTATCTTGTTTGGAGGCACCATATTATCAGAATGGCTGTCTTGGTGGGAGGCAACCATATTATCAGAACAGTTATTACTCACCATGGTTACTAAAGGAAACTCCTCTATATGTCATATTTCCCAAGCAAAAAGCAAAATGCAATGGTCCCATTTAATCTCAAAAAATATTATAGACAAACATGAACAGTCAATAACATAACCAATTGTCATCTGACAGATATAGCACATTAAAATTAAAAATATATCCTGTTCTTAATTTGCATTTCAAAATATGCATTGTTTACATAAAATATAGGCATCATATATATTAATTGTCATTAATGATTGTTCAATATGATCAAAAATGATTTCGTGAATGATAAAGCAACAGAGATTCAATATAAAATAATATCTCTCGTTTGTGGAAGCACTTGTTAATGGTAATTGAACTGTTCAGCAACTATTGGTGGGAATAACTGTAAACGTACTAATTTTAGCATGTACCTATTTTAGCACAATTTACATTCTGGAATAATTTGCATGGATTTAAATTAGGGCAAAACAACTTCTGAGAAACAGACTATAAATCAAACATGTTTTAGCGGTGTATCTAAATTAACACTAAAATTAAATTAGCACAGAACAACTTTTGAGAAAAAGACTATAAGTCAAACACATTTTAAAGGTGTATTTAAATTAACGCTAATATCCTAATCGCTAAAATTAATACACCACTAAAATTATTGCGTTCACAGTATTGAAATTACAAAATAGTTTTTTGTGACGTTAATATATTTATATGAAAAACTTATTTTAAGAAAGAAAAGAGAGAGAGAAAAAAAAAAAAAAAAAAAAAACATTCACGGTGGAATTGATCAACACATAAAAATACTTTAAAAAAAACATTCAGTACAAGATTTAAAAATGAATTGTTTACAATTTATAAAACCTATGAAAAATTGTAACACTTGAAAACTATTTGGTGGGAAAATAAAAAACGAAGTCATGACTGAAATCATAACATTTCAAAATTCAATCAATAAATAAATAAATAATAATAAAAAATTAAATAATAAAAAATAATAAAAAACTTATTTAGCAAATAGCAAAAGGAGTTTATTAGCATTTCACATGATGTACCATTTGTGTGAAACTGTTATTTCCACTGGAAATGGAATTTCAAATGAATTCCATTCATTGATTTTTAACCATTTTTTGGCAAAAATTTTGAGAATAGCATCATGTCTGCTGTCAAACCCAATGACAAAGTGACAAAATGGAAACTCAACAATATATTATTGTAAAATTTATATTTATTGCCCCAAAGTCTCATCGGTAGTAAAAACAAAGAACAAAGAACTCTCTCCATCCCAGCAAAATTTAAAATAGGTCAACAAGAAAATACGAAATACTGTTTGAAATTCATGGAAGACATTTACGTAAAAAGTTTAAATAACTATTAACACAATTAAAAAAAAAAAAAAAATTTTTTTTAATTACCAATACAACTCACCAGAAAATTTTAAACATTTTAACAAGGTTATATAAATACTCTTGTAGTTCTGGAAGACATGTATGAGGAAGATTCAACAAATACTGACAATGTTGCTGAATATTATGACATGAAAAAAAAAAAAAAAGTCCCTAGACAGTGGCAATGTTTTTTCCCACTGGGCCAGTAAAATTTTTCCTGCTTCTGGTCCATTAGACTATTAATTCTTATATTTAAAAAAAAAAAAACAAAAACAAAAACAAAACAAAACTGATAGAAAATTCCATAAAACCAATCTTGGACAAGTACTTTTTTTTTTTTTTTTTTTTTGGGAGGGGGTTGTTGGGTGGAGGATGTGTGTGTGTGTGTGGGGGGGGGGTATAAATTTGATTTATAGATGAAAGAAATATCAACCTTACACATCTGTTTATAACAAAAACCAGTTATATGATATATAGCTGAACATTGTAGAAAGTGCCGTGTTATCAAGTAGAAGGTTAGGAATTCAACTACATATCATATGAATAAGGGTTTTTTCCAAAAAAAAAAAAAAATAAATAAAAAAAAAAATAAAAAATAAAAAAATAAAATGTTCCAAAGAAAAAATTGTAATTTAAAAACCTTTCAAAGAAAAAAAAAACAGCTCCCCACCAAACATTTATGGATATATCATGTCACACAACAGTCATCTCTTTGGTAACAATGTTAAACAAATTATAGCAGGCATCTAGAATTGCATAATTTGATGCTTCCTAATGTTAAACAAATTATAGCAGGCATAAAGGATCACATAATTTGATGTTTCCTCATAAAATCAATTCAAGCCTGAAAATTTTGAGGAAAACCTGTGGAAACAATATTTTGGCACTAATATTAATGGAACAGCACATGGTATACTTGAGCACAACTCCAATAAAATACAGGGCTTAGGACAATACAATCATACAAATACGAAATCAATTTCATAAACGATAAATAAATATTGCTTTACAAATATAATTACATAAATAATTATTGCTTAATTACAAATTGTTACCCTTAAAATACAGATCATTAGTTTGAAATAATAAAATTAGAACAATTCTGCTCAGAGTATCATTTTCAGTTTGGCGTTCCAAACATAATGGTTTACTGAAAGCAAGGATGTTCCAAAACTTTAACATTATGCTTTAAACCTTTAAACCATTTTCTCAGCAAAGGGGCCTTGGTGGTCGAGTGGTCTAAAGCGCCTCTTACTGCCTGGGTTCAAATAATTTGAACATTTCACTTCAAATCATTTTCTCATTGAGACTATCATTCTGAACTAAAATGGTTTATCTAAAGCATGGATATTCCCAAAACTATTAACTATTTTCCATTTACAATCAATTTCTCAGTAAAACTTTTGCTTCAAACATAAAGATCAATAACACACACACAAAATAATAATAATAATAATAATAATAATAATAATAAAAAAAACCCCCACAAACTTCCCAAAACACTCATTTTACCTTATTATCATTTTCTCAGTGAAACTATCATTTTTAAGACATTGGTTCATCCAAATAACAGGTGTATTCTAATTTTCTTTGCATTTAAGATAAGAATTTGTCACTTGAAATGAAATGGACTATAAACAAATCATATAAAATATTTTGGCAAAGTAAGGAATATGCATTTCAATATGTATAGTCTAAATATATGCATGAGTGTCAACATATTTGATTTACCAATAAATGATAATTGTCAAATTCTGTCAAACCTGTCTATAAAGGCCACCTATGGGAATCAGTAAACATGGCCTATATGGATAGGTGGCTTTTATATACAAGTAAAAATGAATGAAGGGCAACTGGGATTGAATTTGATCGGCCTCTATAAGCAGGTGGCCCTTATAGAGTGGTGGTGTTTAAGGCAGGTTTGACTGTACATAGATGATTTTAAATCATAGTCCTACATTTTTAAACCAAAAATCCAGCTTATTATGTCAGAGTGATCCAAATGTGTAACAATTTTAAATCTTCATTGATGTAGTAGGAAATGACGATAAACTGTAGGACTGATGCTACATTTACACACATCTTGATACCATTATTTTTTCCTATGTGTACCAAGGCTACTTTTGTCTTTTGGTATATTAGGTTCCATGTTCTTCCTGGCTTTTGTTATCACTGTTTGGGTTTTCTTCACTGAAAATAAACCAAATAATAATAATAATTTCATATTAAATTATTGAATAATAATGATAATCATCATCATCTTCATCTCATTATTATGAAGAAATAAATAAAATAAATAAATAACAATAATGTCTTAACCACATGTTTTGCAGTATTCACTCAAGAATACTTTGGTCATTTATTTAACATGGTCAATTACCATATGTGGCAAGTCAGGCAAAAACCATACTAATGGAGTGGACTGGACTGTAAAAAAAAAAAAAAAAAAAAAAAAAAACAACAAAAAACGATGTTTAACACCCCAGTCAAGACTCCTTCACTTAGATCAAAGTTGTTACTTCTGAGATGGTGGAGAAAGCAAGAGTGCCAGGGAAACCACCAAACTTTAGCAAGAAGACTTACTTTCTCAAATTGGGATCAAGCGAGATGGAGAAAATCTCAATTTTTATGTGAAGGATTTTTGGCCTAAAATAAGCTTTATAAAGTTTAATGCTTATAATTACATACAAATCAGTTAATTTGATTGACTTCAATCATACCTAGCATTAGGTTTATTGTATAATCAAATCAACTGACAATAGTTTTTAACAGGGAAATTGATTTGGATTATAAATATTATTATTATTATTCTATATCATTAAGCTTATTATAATTTATATAATTTATATATATATATAATACCTCACAGAAAATTCCTAAAATATTATTGGTCAAAAACTTATCATTGTGGCATGAAACAATTCACAATGTTTGAAGCAGCAGTCAAAATTGCCAATGGATACTGCCAAACTTATGACTGTCCATCACGGAAACTAACAAGTAATCCTACTTCTGATTACATAAGCTATAGTCCAGTACCTTCTCTAGTTGTTTACAAGAAGCATTTTAACACATTCAAACAGGTTTTGTTGGAATAAAAGGTAAAAGAAATCGCATTTTGTTTGGTATAATAAAATATATACTGCCCTTGATTGAGGAAAATATGAGGATTGTCTCCCCTTTGGAACTTTATCTCCCTTGCCTGTTGGATAATGTTCCAAAGGGGAGACAATTCTCATTATTTTCAACGACCAAGGGCACTATTTATATAATATATTTATTTAAAAAAAAAAAAAAAAAAAAAAAAAAAAAAAAAAAAAAAAAAAAAAAAAAAAAAAAACCATAAAAACACACTTTTTATGCATCTTAGAGAACAAGATGAGTTTAGAAGTATATATAGGAATAGGACACTAAAAACCATGATAGAAATTTTCTACATCTAACTACAGGGCGACTGTTTAACAAGACATTTTCAAATACAGTATAACATGCTATAGAGTCCACCGCTATATAAAGTCCACCTGTCTATTAAATCCACTTTTCCAAAGTCCCCTGGGTGGTCTTTATACATATGTTATGGATTTCATTCTTGAGTAGAGTTTAGCAAAGGAGCTGTATGCCGAAGCCAAGATTCTTTCACTTATATTAAGGCAGTCACCCTTTGGGTTGTGGAGGAAACCAGAGTACCCAAAGAAAACCATTAACTTTTTGGAAGGGAACTTTCTTGCACTAGGATTGGCTCGAGTGGGATTCGAACCAAAACCTATATGGCTGGACTTATTGATAGAAGGTTGTAACTGAGAGATTTTCTTACGATTATGTACAAAGCATAAAGCATCAGGAACTAAAACTATGTCACTGCTCTAACCTGATAGATGGTCATTTTATAGAGATTATAAATAAATAAATAAATAAATAAATAAATAAATAAATAATTAAGTTTAACTGAAATGAAACAAATCCGCAAATCAGTTACCATGGTTACAAAGCTTTAGAAATCATTAGTAATGACGTGAGAGAACACACAATGACTGACAAAGTGAAAGCAAACATGATTTACTAATAGAGTTATTGTATAGATATATATAGCATCACTACACAGCACACAATACAATGTCATCTAGGTCAATTAACAGGTCATTGATTTGATCTCTATATCACCACAACAATATCCTTCTGCTGATTGTTTAACCCCAGTCAATCCTGAGTAGGAAAGGCTTTTCCTTGAAAAAGGCCCTGGTTGGCTGGTTCAAGTATGAATAATTAAGGGGTCTGGATGAATATCTGTGACAGTGCGGGTAAGTGTTCCAGCACAATTATTAAAGGTAACTGTAAGTAAATACAGGAGCAATAGTACAGTGCAAATCAGAAACACTTGCACACTCATGCACCACATGAACTTGAGTTAAAATTAATCCTTAAGATCAATAAAAATGGTCTCATCATGAATTGCTGATGTGAGGTTAAAAAACTGAACCAAAATGCCATCTTTCTATAAACCCATACAGTGGTTTTGTTTGCCTAAAATTACTACCCAATAAAGGTAGTTTTCCCTTGAGAAATATGACTAAAATTTCCCAATTTGTCAACTAAAATTCCCCAAAAGGCTACAGTGACACACTATCAAATAGTTTAAGTTAAATCCAGTTATCCAAAACTGTTCTAGCAGACAAAAAATGTTAAATATTTTCACAATAAAAAACCTTTGCAATGAATTTCAAAATTCTGAGCGTAATATGTGACATAAAAAGGGTCCAAATTTTCCCAATCTGAAAGGTAAAAGGTAGTTTTTAAAAACCATAGCAAAATCACTGCCATATCAAAACCAAACAGGACCAACATAATGTAAAACTTTCGTTTATCAAAGCCAGTTTCATTTTATCAAGTTCTTTCTTTTTTAAAAAAATAATTCTATGATGCGCATGCAAAATGTCTGTCCTTATTGGAGGAATGATGAAAGAGACATATCCCATATCCCACTAATTAATGCCAGTCTGTATGATGTAAGCTAAATGTATACTTTTTATTTCTTTCATCCTTTTTTAAAATTTTTCATTAATTTTTAAAAAAAAATTTTATGAATTATGCCAGGCATATATATATATATATATATATCAGGGCTCAGGAAAACTTTGACTGAGGTGTCGGACATTTTTTCAAAGCAACTGCACCACCGATGCCGATGCAGTGAGACAAGCAAAAAAAAAAAAAAAAAAAAAAAAAAAAAAAAAAAAAAAAAAAAAAAAAAACACATTATTACTGACTGTTTATTTTAATATTTTAAGAAGATTTTTAATAACAATATAGTAGATTTCAAAAAGGGTTTAACTACCACGTTATTTTAATATATATGGTCAGACTTGTCTTATGTGTTGATTTTGAACTGTCGGCGTTGACGACACATGGTTTGACGGCCATCTTTGTTTATTGACAATCGTGCATTTCCGTTTTCCCGAAGTTACACGAACTTTACTGAACCTCATTTTAAGACCTTTTTGATTTTATTTAGACTTTTTAAAAGTTATTTGTTTATAACTAAACAGTTTGCCAAGACCGTACTATGCGCGTTGTATTATTAATATTATTTAACACCCCGCGTGGAACCTCTTTGAAATAGTCCGACGACCATGACCTTCAGTTAACAGGTGTTTATGGCTTCCATCTGTCAAACGATTGATTACTTAATAAACAACTTATCAACAAAAGTAATGATGATTCGGACGATGTAACAAAAGGAACAGATTGATACCATGGATTTTAACTGATTAATAAACAAAAGCCTAATTATTAGATCTGTAGTGTTTATTGAAAATGATTGACAGGTGATAGCAAAGAATATTCGAGCAAAAATAATGACCGATAAACATATTTATTTACGTGTCTGATTAACTGAATTCTATTTTAAACTAAAAATGTCCGACAAGCTACATTTCACATCGGACAAAAATATTTTTTGTCGGACATGTCCGGCAAATATGACCGTTTCTGGACCCCTGATATATATATATATATATATATAATTTTTGGATACATGTCCAAATTTAAAATTCTAGTCCTATCATCTGATTATGCAAATAGACTACGGTAGTTATAATCATGTGTATGGTTAGGATTTTAACTTGCCACAATAGAATTTTAGATCAAACCAATGACTGAATTGACTTATGAGACACAATTAAAGACACAAACCATGCCAGCTGTCTGCCATATGCCCCGTTTGCCAGAACACTGTTTAACAATTTTTCATCTGTAAATAATTAAACATCTATCAAAAAGGCTACAAAAGATTACAGACAAATTTCATACTGTAGATCACAAATTTTTCCCTGAGTAGAAAATTTCATGCCAAGACCATCTTGGCCTTAATTGCGAATTTTTAAAATCACATTTGAAATCTTACTGAAAATAAAAATTTGCCATTGTTTGCATCATAAATATAAATAGCAAAGAATGATGGGCATGACACGTTTTCAATAACATTCTTTCTCTGTTAAAATGTTCCCCCATTTGATCGAAACACCACTTAGTAGGTTTAACCAATTCTCAGTTGGTAGAGTGCTCGCTCCTTAAGTGGGGGATCTTGGGTTCGAACCCCGACTTAAATCCCCTAAATTTAAAATCTTTGGGCCAGAAAAGTTAAGCTTAATTCCTGCAATGGGATGATTCATGAACTTACGCAAAATAAATCTCTCGCAAAATAAAAGTGATCTACACTATACACAAATAGCTCCCATCACCAAGTTAAACATTCGTATTACATATTAAGCACTGACAAAACATAATTATAGAATCTATGAAAAGTATTAAAATTGAACTACATACAAACAATATGTAGCTTTGCAGATATATACATGTATAAAGGCTGTCAGAGATGCAGCTTAACATGCTGAGATCAGGGGGC
Organism: Tegillarca granosa; assembly: GCA_029721355.1. Lineage (NCBI taxonomy): Eukaryota > Metazoa > Mollusca > Bivalvia > Arcoida > Arcidae > Tegillarca > Tegillarca granosa. The sequence goes on along the minus strand of CM056606.1, from coordinate 12,411,598 downwards.
TCATACTTCAAATGAGAAATCAGATGGTGGTACATGGCAAATATTTTCAAAATGCAAGGGCCAAAAAAAAGAAAAAAATAAATAAATAAATACATAATTAAATAAATAAAGAGTAAAGTCAAATCAAGGGTCACAAATGTAAAAAACAAACAAGTCAATATAGAAATCAACAGAATTCAAGTAGTTTAGTCAAAATCTAATGGGGATGTGGATGGGGGTGGGGTAGGAAAGAACCAAAAATTACATGGGGGTCAAGCCAAATTTTGTGTCCAAAAGAAAACATTGGTCGATTCAAATCTTAAGGGACCAGACCAAAATTATAAGAGTCAAACCAAAATCTCAAGGCCTAAACAACAACACATTAATCTAAATCCAGGACCCAAACAAGATCATACTGCTATGCTACTGGACCATTGTTAATCTTAACACCTGTTTGTGCCCCCCCCCCCACCTGTATGTAAACCCCAAAAGTTTGTCAACCCTAGAATCAATAGGGCTTTATGTATGAAGTAACATGTGAAAATGTAAACCACAAATTAATATCCAAAACCAGGAGAAATATATTGAGAAATTACAAATCCTTTTTTAATCAAGCAGCTGAAACAAGATAAACCTGACATGTTAAACCTGACTACAATGAAGTATATAAAATAATTTAACTTCAAATGTCAAAACAAGGAAAGTTGCTCATTTAAAAAAAAAATTGTAAGATTCATTGCACTTCATTCATTGGAATTTAACCAACTGGTTGTCATGACGTTTTCGGTCGTCATGGTAACAATAACTTACATTGTCTGTAGATTATATCTTCCATATTCTGTTTCTGTAGATTGGTAGATTGGAGTCTCTCTTCTGCATCGTGAATCATTTTAGAAGCCAGGCCATATTTTGTTTTAAGAGTGCAGACTTCATTACGGAGACTCTCGATCTGTAAAAATAACAATGACAACAGAGTTACATGTAGCAGTCAGATAAACGGAATTATTATACCTCATGTAATTTTCAAGTAATTTGATTGGATAACTAACTGTTTGAAAATAAAATAATATAACCCTTAGATTTACTAAGAATAAAGAATGGTGCACGTGCTTCATGGTAACATTAGTTGAGGTGTTATGGTAACGGGTAATATTACAAAAAATATCACATGTGCAAAAGGAATCCTAAATCACACAATCGAACGCATTTCGATCACAAGCAGCTAAACGTTTGATGGATACGATCTTTCATTAATATTCATTTTATTCATATGCAAGCATTTCCTTGATCAAGACTACCTGTCTTCAGATGACAGACGACAACCATCGATTGGTACAGTAATCTTTTTTTTTAAGTAACAGAGAATCTCAGTTTAAGAGAATATCTGGAGAAAGACATTTGTCATAATAAAATAAATATAACATTCATAAAAGGGTGATATTGCATACTTTCACCCCTCGGAAACCATTGTCAACCTCGGTTTCGCCTTGGTTGACAATGGTTCCTCAGGGTGAAAATTTGCAACATCACCCTCTTATGAATGTTATATTTATATAATATCAGATGCACCAGTACAGCATGTAGGAAGTTGTATGTTAAATTTCTCTTTATTATTTAGGGTATAATGGTTTTTATATCTACTGGAGATATTAATGATATCAACTTGAAATATCAACCAGAGATACTAATGATATCAACTTGAAATATCAACCAGAGATACTAATGAGATATCAACTAGAAATATCAACTGGAGATATTAAAGAGATATCAACTAGAAAATATCAACCAGAGATATTAATGAGATATCAACTAGAGATAAAAACCATACATATCAACCAGAGATACAGGTACTTGTATACTGAATATCAACTTGAAATATCAACAATAAATATCAACTAGAGATACATGTACATGTATATTGAATATCAACAATAAATATCAACTAGAGATACATGTATATTGAACATCAACAATAAATAACAACCAGAGATATCAACCAGATACATGTATACTGAATATCAACTAGAAATATCAACCAGATACATGTGTGTTGAATATCAACTAGAAATATCAACCAGAGATATTAATCAGAGACATCAACCAGATACATGTACATTGAATATCAACTAGAAATATCAACCAGAGTTATTAATCAGAGACATCAACTAGATATATATATGTATACTGAATTGGGAGTAATGATGTTTCACATCAGTCAAGGTTTTTCATTTTTATTGAGGAGGTCAGTTCAGGGATGGTGGTAAGAAAAGTGGAATGCCTGCAGCAAACCATCCACCTTCAGCAAGCAAATTGACAAACTTTTTAGTACAAGGATCTGTCTAAGTTGGATTGTAATCCAGGTGGTGAGTGACCTTATGGTCTGTAATGTGTGCTATAGACCACTCAGCCACTGAGGCCCCTCTCAACCAGGGATTTCTAGATATCAAGTTCTGAACTATAAGGAAAGGGAATGAACAGTGTTATTCCTTAAGGCCAGAATGACAGACACAAAACAAACTTGGCAATGAGATTCATCAGCATCTTCTCAGTTGGTAGAGTGCTCGCTTCGTAAGTGGAAGGTGGGTTCGAACCCCGGCCGGGTCTGACCCAAGACTTGAAAGTGGGTAGTGACTGTTCTTTCCCCAAGCACTCAGCATTATAAAATGAAAGTCACGGTTCTTTCGGATGGGAACTTTAAACAAACGAGGTTTTTGTGTCATGGCAGGCATGGCATGATAAAGAACCCTGCTGTATAATAATGCCATCAGCGCAACGCATAGGCAAAATTTCTGCACTTTCACCTATAGCTGGCGACGTCTCGATATAAGTGAAATATTCTTGACTGGGACGTTAAACACAATTACTCAACTCAACTCATCAGCATCTTGGTGAATCATTTTCATGATACCTTATAAAATTTGGGCAAAACTTTAACAGGATCTTATCATTTCAATCAATAAGAAATCTCCCAAAGTGACATTTTTCTGAGGTGAACAATGTTCCAATAGGAACCTCATTGATCTAAATTTTGTGCTCATGGATCACAGTGACTAGGTTTGAATTCCTCTTTTGCAGATCCTACAGTGAGAAAGTTTTTTCCAACTCACTTCAAAAGGTCTGTGTTTTTTTTTTTTTTTTTTTTTTTTTTTTTTTTTTTTTTTTTTTTTTTTTTTTTGACTCAGGTTTACTTCACCGTCCATGAACTGACCACCAATCTTGACTAGGGCATAAAATTTTACATAAAAACACAAGAATTCCATGGATTAAGATGTCTCACCTGATTAGTTTTTTGATCGAGTAGAAAATACATTACTTTAACATTAACTTTCACGTATTGACACATACCACTGCAACCGAGCCTACAACCACACATGAAAGTAACACCTAAGTTAAGCTGTATGGCAATGCCAGGCTCGACAAAAATAGGATTATTACCAAATGAATTGTGCAGTAAGAAATGCCTTAAAATTTTCCTTTAATACAACAGTTGGCACTTATGAAGAAAACAGATCAGCTGTCTTATATTTACCTCAGACTTATCTCCCTTTGGTATCTCTGTCGTCCAGAAGCATTTTATCAACGACTGTTCTTCTTCTAGACAAATTCTCAAATTTTCTGTACTTAGTGACAATTCCTTCAGAGTACTGTATTCAACACTCTAGAAATAAAAGCATGATAATTTATTCCACATGATGTTATTTTCAACTTTTTTGTTACCTGAAGGTTGTTTGGTTGTAATGATGTTAAATATCGCAACAGCAATTTTACACTGGGTAAACTACCAGTAGACAATACTCTGCCTTTTAATGCAGAGCACCAGACAAGGAGGCAATATCTTAAATTCTTACGTATGATCTGCTCGACTTCAAACCCATGACCTCCTGTTCTGAAGGAACCTCAGTGGCCAAGTTGTCTTAAGTAAAAGCTCACAGATCACAGCACTTTTCATTGCTGAAGTTTGAAAAACACCTGGCAGGCCCTATTGTAAAAGTTTGTCTGTTCATTTGTTGAAGGGACTTTGTCCCTTGGTCATTCCAGAAATGACTACCTAAAAAGTGGACGAATCTTGAATAACAATACCTTTTTTATTTTGAATGAATAGTTCATTCAACAGGATAGGATTAACTTAAATGGATAAGATGTGCCAGACAGATGGTCAAGAAATTCTTAATATCTACTGGTAGTTTAGCAAAAATTATGGAAGACTGGATGCAGACACCTGGTGTCAAACAGGTGAACAGTATATTTAGAGTAAACTATAAGTTATATTCATAAAAAAATCTTCAAGTATATCAAGGAACCTTAAATTCTCCAAATTGTATGTATAGTACTATAAACCGACAATCTTCAGAATATATAACACAATCTTTGACTATAATCAAAACAAGAATTCCATGGAATTAATTGTTTTGCCTGTAAGTTTTTAATCGAGTAGAAAATACTTTTTTTAAGATTCCCCTTTTTTCTGTAAAAATGCAAGTTTTTACCCCAAAAGTTTGAAACATTAGTTTATATTCTCATGTAATCATAATTAAACTGCATGTTTAAACTGTGTTGCAAATATCATTGAAATAACAGTATTAGTTTAAGAGATATGGACTTTAACATTAACTTTCACATTTTGACGTGCTGCTGCTGCCTTCAACACCTACGAAAAAGTAACACCTAAGTCTTGCCTTATGGCAATGTCAGGCTTGACAAAAATGATGTAGCCCTCCAGCCATCATAATTTATATCTTAAAAATATTCAGTGTCTCATCTTCATAAGGAAAATCATAAATGGAACATCTTTTTTCTTGAATCCCTCACAGGTAACAGAAAGTCCTTATTTTGAGTAAAAAAAAAATGTTTTATTGTAAAAGCAGTTTTTTTAAGCAAAATTCAAAATTTTATCTATAATCCATGAGATAAAATCAGAGATATAAATATTCGTGAATATATATCATGCATGTTTTAGCATTAGACTTATGATAGGCTACTAGGCAAATAGAGTAAAACCTGCTGTAATGATCAACTCTATATAAAGACCACCTGCCTAATGTCAACTGCTACAATGTTCATTAACTTCGCCTACTGTCAACTGCTACAATGTTCATTAACTTTGCCTAATGTCAACTGCTACAATGTTCATTAACTTTGCCTAATGTCAACTGCTACAATGTTCATTAACTTTGCCTAATGTCAACTGCTACAATGTTCATTAACTTTACCTAATGTCAACTGCTACAATGTTCATTAACTTTGCCTAATGTCAACTGCTACAATGTTCATTAACTTCCAATTTCAACCAAAAAGAACCACTGGTCAAGTCTATATAATTCTTAAGTTCAATTGGTGGTCTTCATATATAGGTTTTACTCTCTCTCTCTCTCTCTCTCTCTCTCTCTCTTTATAATATATATATATATATATATATATATATATATATATATCAGGGCTCCGGATAACTTTGAATGGGTGTCGGACATTTTTCAAAGCAACCGAACCGTACCATCGATGCACAGACGCTTGTTTCGATATTTAAAAAAAATAAAACCCCTTGACCCTAACATAAGACAAGGTGTTCAACTTTCGCCATCGTAAGTTTTGACCTACCTTGGTTTTGTCGTTTTTTTTCTATTTATTGGTGGACAATAAAAATAATAAATGAATGTCGCTCAAACCTTCATGCATTTCTCTACTTAGAATGGCAATCATCATCCCGTGCTGAATCTCGACAAACGTTCTGATTGGTCCATATTTCAAAAGTGAAAGTAAAGTTTCTCGGATCTCTTTTAGGTAAAACAAATTGACCAATCAGAACGTTTGTCGATATTCAGCACGGGATGACGATTGCCATTCTAAGTGTGAAATGGCGTTTAATACAAGGGACGGTCTCCGTGTAACTCGTGTTATAAAGTTTATAGACAGTGACGGTAGTTCTGATATGTATCATTTTGTAGAGAAATGCATGAAGGTTTGAGCGACATTCATTTATTATTTTTATTGTCCACCAATAAATAGAAAAAATGACCGAACCAAGGTAGGTCAAAACTTAGGATGGCGAAAGTTGAACACCTTGTCTTATATAAGGGTCCAGGGGTTTTATTTTTTTTAAATATCGAAACAAGCACCTGTGCACCGATGCTGTGTTAAGCAAAAAAGCAAAAAAAAAAAAAATAAATAATAAAATAAAATAAAAAAATAAAAAAATAAAAAAATTAAAAAAAACGTACCACCGTTGTTATTGTCGATGTATTTTAAAAAGATATTTTTTAATTGCAAATAGATTTGAAAAAGGATTTAACTACTACATAGAGGTTCCTTAGGTACATGTGGTCAGGCTCATGTGTCCACATTGTGTCGATTTTTGTACTGTCGGCGTTGATGACACAAGGTTTGATGGCCATCTTTGTTTATTGACAATCGTGTATTTTCGTTTTTCCGAAGTTACACAAACTTTACTGAACCTCATTTCGAGACCGCTTTGATTGTATTTAGACTTTTTTAAATTATTTATTTATAACTAAACAGTTTGCCAAGACCATACAATGCGCGTTGTAGTCTTATTTGACATCCCGTGTGGAACCTCTTTGATATAGTCCGACGACCATGACCTTCAAGGATCAACCCTTGTTATCAGCTGTTAATGGCTTCTGACTGTCAAGCGATGTGATTACTTAATAAACAACTTAACAACAAAATTAATGAGGTTTCGGATGATGAAACAAAAAGAACCGATTGAGACCTTGGATTCTAACTGATTAATAAACAAAAGCCTAATTATTAGATCTGTAGTATTTATTAAAAACGGTTGACAGGTGATTGCAAACAATACTCGAGAGTAAAATAATGATCGACAAACGTATTTACGTGTCCGATTAACTGAATTCTATTAATAACTAAAAATGTCCGACAAGTGATTTTTCACATCGGACAAAAAATATTTTTTGTTGGACATGTCTGGCAAATATTACCGTTTCCGGAGCCCTGATATATATATATACACACACACACACACACACACACACATACACACACACCAATTAGTGACATGATGCAATTATGATACTGTGATGACTATATGGGTATATATATATACATTTCCCATTACCTATTTTCATGCAGTGCAATGACCTTATACACTAATACTCAGATAATTTTGTATAAAAAAAAATAACATGAAAATGAAAATTTTTTTGAAATATAGATTTGCACACTTTGTTTGAGACAATAATAAACCTTAAAACCTTTCAGAGAGAAAAAGCTGGTTTTTTTTTTTTTTTTTTAAATGCCCTTTTAGATAAAGCACGAGAGGACACAGCTAAAGATTTCCAATTTGTACAGACACTCTAAAAATCAACAAAACATGCAAGAACTTATAAAAAAAAATATCTAAAAGACTAAGTATTTGAAATAAATGTAAATCATGATAATATGACAAATACTTGCATGACTAGAGCTGTCTCTTGAAAGGCAAACTTTCCTATTTTCAAATTTGACCCCATGACCTTGACCTTTGACCTACACACTTTAAAAATGTGACACTTCATCCCATATTGGTGGTATACATTTGTTCAAAGACTGATCCAAATCCATTTATAAATGTTGAAATCAGGGAATGAACAAGATACTTGGACAGCCCAATTGATACATGGATAGTCAGACAGGGCAATTCCTATAAATCCCATTAACTTCATATTTCGGGAGATTGGGGAGAAAATTCCACAATCATGTCTAACCCCAACTAATTCTTACAGCAATACACAAACTTGTACATGCATTAAAACACAGCAAGCTAGTCATTATGAATGAGAAAGGCCTCTGGGCAGCCCAGTGGAGTAATTTATTGTAAGGCTTGCACTTACTGGCACTGCCTAGGTTTGAATTATGCTTGGGCTGTTCCTAGAGTGAGAAAGTTTATCAGTTCACTTGCCTAAGATCAGTGGTTTTCTCCAGGCACTCAAACATTCAAGAACTCAATATAAGTTAAAGAATCTTGTCTGGGGCATTAACAGATCATTATATGAAATCATTTTGGTATAAAATTACAACAAAGGTAAAACAATTCAAATTGTTCACTAACTTCACTCTTCTTTATTAGAGTACAGAAAGCATTGTGTCTCAAGGTATTTACAATTTCAACATTTTCCATACAATTTCCAAGTTAAATACATTTTTCCCCTCCATGGTACATCCTTGGTCGGTTTTGGATGAAATTTCCAAATTTTTAGAAGCAATTTCTTACACAGATATATTAAAGGTGTGTGTGTGTGTGTGTGTGTGTGTGTGTGTGTGTGTGTGTGTTTATTTTTTATTTTTTGATAAACTTCCTTTTCCTAATTTGTTACTGAGTAAAGTCTATTTCAGAAACAAAGAAATCATATAATATATCTATTATTCAACCATATATTCTACATTGCAAATTAAGTCTAATAAAAAATATATACATAAAATACAAGTCACTCAGAGTCAAAACATTTCCGTCAATAACTACAATTCACTTCACATTCAAACAGATGCAATCGCAAGCACATTCCAAATATACACTTCATATGTTAATACAAAATACAATGTACCATTCCGCAAACCTATATGTATGTATATATATATATTTTAATTACCTTAATTATCTGTAAAAATAGATAAAATTTCTTGTCATTATTATAATAATTAAATTTGTTTTAAATTATCCTAATATTTAAAATCAATGTTTCACTTGCCTTCTTTTAATATGGGAGAGTGCCAGACTAAGATCTGTACATGTGTAACTGTTATTTAAAGCATCATAAAAAAGAATTTCAAATTTTTGATTTTTTAAAACTTTTTCAACAGCTATAGGATTGGGTTGAGAAGAACTTTCTGCAGTAGAACCCAAGACCAGAAATTTTCATAGTATAAACAATTTCAAGCCTAAAACTCCCCTCTCTCTCTCTCTCTCTCTCTCTCTCTTTCTGTCTCTCGATTTTCCAAATATAATTTCCAAGGAAGAAATCTAAAATAAAAGTGATTTTTGCTCTGTGTAAAGAGAGCAAAAGCCCTTTTTAGGATGCACAACTATTCAATTCAGCAGAAATATTTTTACCAAGCTTATACCCAAGTCTGAAATGTTGCACGAAATTAAATCCTTAGTATCTTTAATGGTTAAAGAAAGTTTTCTGAAGTTTTTACAAAGGTCAGTCTTCAATTTGGCCTTTGTGCCACTGGCATATTAAAATATTGTCCAAGGGTCAACCTTGGCAACCACATTACTCAAGGGGTTGGTAAATAAAAATAATAATACAGACAATGTTATTGCTCTCTTTGTTTTTCAACAAACTGAATAAAAATCAACAGAAATCTACATGATTCGCAGACACAATATTTAAAAATGTCTAATAAGTCAAATGAGCTTTTAAATATAAAAATCCTGAATGTAAAATGCTAGAGTCTGATGTTCCGACATTAGACATTTTTACTTCTGTCATTTCAGACACAGTAAATTGGATAATTCATGAATTTGTAAAATTAGGATTCTTGATAAAGAACGACTAGGTAGATTTGCCTCTGGAAAAATCACAAAATAAATGGTGCGATTCAATAATAAATTCAGATAGCAAACATTATTATTACCTCCAGTGGTGAAACTGTGCGGAATACTTTTAAGCGCTCTTGTATTCTGGCCTGAATTCCTTTTAATACGGATAAGGACTCGCTATTTTCCCTTTTCAATTTTTCAAAATCGTCAATTTTACCAACAGCAAATAAATTCCTCAGATCAGAGTCAACTTTCAAAGTAGCTACATAATCTGAAAAGAAGATCAGGTTAAAATAGTAAGATAATTAAACAGCGACCAATAAATACGACTGATGTGATATTATGATCAAATGGAAAGGAAAAGAGTAAATTAGAGTTAACTTGAAAAGGTAATAGTGATTTTTGCCCAAATCAAGATTCTTTAACTTGTTTAAGTAGTCAATTCTGGGATGGTTAAAGGAAATTGGAGATCCCAGCGAGCTTTGGCAAGAGAACTTTTGTTAATGGAACTGGATATACTCACGTCGAATTCAAACATGATGATTGGAGACATTGTGATCCTTCAAGATATATTTTTAGACCACTCTGACACTGAGGACAATAGATAGCAAGAATACAGTAATCCCCAAGGTAATGGTCAACTGTAGAGCGGTCACCATTCTGCCACTGAGAATGTAATAATTATTATATTATGTCTTCCTTAATACATATATATGCATGTTACCATAGTAACAACACAGGAAATGACATTTACAGTACAACAAGATTTACCTGCTACAACTCCCGGAGGGTCATACACATGGTACGACAGATTTCCATCAGACTGAGGAGGATGATGAAGATGACTTAATGATGTGTTGTTATCCAGGTTAAGTAACGAGCGATGAAAAGTGCCACCTGGTGAGGAATGAGAGCTATACAAATGCTGTTTGTTAAAGTCCTGGTCGTTGTGACAGCTGGAAGTGCTTAGAGGCCATGTTGCCAAGCCAAAGTGCTCAGAGGAGGATGGTTCATCACTATGTGTTGAGGCTGTTAGAATCAATGAGAATATTCACACCACACAATTAGTTATTAAATAAATCATTTACTAATTACTCAGAATAAGTGCTGGAAAAAGTCTTGAGGTCAACAAAGATAGTCATCAAAAAAAAAAAAAAAATAAAAAAAATAAATAATAAATAAATAAATAAATAAATTCTGATTTATTAAAAGATTTAAGAATTAAGTTTTTGAAAAAAATAGCCGATACCAATTTTCAAGTTTCTGGTCCGACCACCAACCAAACACTTGACCCCCCAATTAGAACAAGTATGTTATCAACTGAGCTTCCATAATGGCCAATAAGAAAAAAAGGTAGCCATATATGCTGTATTGTACTTAAACTTGTCTTTATTTGGCTTTAAAAGACTTTTTCCAACACAGAACAGTAAGTGCCTAAACCATCACCAATATAGAATATTATGTCTATCAACGAGATCAATCCATGCACCATATCATAATGAGTTACATTTGAGTTGAGATGTCATTTAATTAAATTATAACCAAAAATGTATGATGTTTTACAAATGTTGATAAAAACAATTATATTTATTCGATTAAGTCTATTAATGTTGATTGTAGAAGAAAAAAAACCCAGTAGTAAAAACATGTTACATTATATATGTTTCAAAATAGCTTGTTTTTTTTTTAAAAAAAAAAAAAAAAAAAAAAAAAAAAAAAAAAAAAAAAAAAAAAAAAAAAAACTTGATCTGAAAAAAAAAAAATTCCTGGTTTAAACTCATGGTTCTTGACTTGGACAGCTAGTGAGAGATCTGACCCATATCATATACAGTATGGTGCATGAATGGTTCTCATTAACTCTGTATTGATTACGGTATATATATATAAAATGTGCATTTTATAACCTTGAAGTTTTATTTATCTACACTAGAAAAATCTACATAACAGATTAACAGATGCCTCAAATCATCTTGCCATGCCTAGTGGAAGGAAATATTCACTTGGACATGACAAATTTCACTTACCCCACACTAAATAGCCATTTCTCTTAATGTTAAATCAGTCTATATCAAATCAAGACAGCTTTTCTTTTGCAAAATCTGATCCAAAATTTTTTTTTAAAAAAAATACTTGTTTTGATATAATAATGATTGATATAATAATTGATCAAGTTTATATTTGAAACTATGTGGTTTTGAAACAATTTTAACTTGAAACTCTAATGTTGAGAGAGAGAGAGAGAGAGGATGAGAGAGAGAGAGAGAGAGAGAGAGAGAGAGAGAGAGAGGCTTCATTCCTTTTTACCTTGTCTGAATGAATGAAAAAGTGAGAGATTTATCTAGGGCCAGCATAAGAAAGAAATATGAGTGGGGTATATTCAGTATGAAAAAGTTGTTAAAAAACATATATAAAATGAATAAAAGAAAAATTCATTGTTCAAAATTCAAATGAAGTCAATGTCAATATTTTGACAAATGATAGCCGTTTCACAACTTTCAAGCTGAGGCCCATTCATGATAGTTTATGTACGCTTGCACATTGACTTCAAGTCATTCAGGAATGTTCCCGCAAGCGCAAGCGGACGACCACTATCAATATTTTAAGGTTGTTCGCCTTAGATTCAAGATGGCGTCCCTCAGACAAAGTTTGTAAAAAATGGCTTAATAAATTCTGAAACCAACATGCATTTCAATCTATATTTCAATCCAAGGGTATGCTTTCTTTCTAGAAGGGATTTGAATGATAGGATTAAAACTTATGTACAGTTGTCCGATTTAATTTATATTTTGACATTTTCTCTCCAGTCCAGTGTTGGTGTCCAAATCTAAGAGAGGTTATTTTTAAAACGATGACTTACTTTCAATGCGAGTACTTGTGTCTGTTCAATAGACATAAAAATTGTATTTGCCAGCACAATGGAAAGCAACCAGTAACTTGAACATGCCTCTGGTTTCAATTTTTTTTAAAGTTTATTTAATTTTATTCATTTTTTTTTTTTTCTCCCCATTCTCCCAACCCCTGACAGAATCAAATATATTTAAAAATAAACAAGTAAAACAGCATGGCACATAGCGCCAACATTTCATGATGACAAAGAGGAATACCAAATGCTTGCCAAAGGCACGTCCTCTAGGGGGGTCTGCTCCCCCAGAAAAAAATTTGAAAAATCAAAGCATGGAGGTGCAATCTGGTGCATTTTGAGGTTAAATTTACACTTCTGTGGCCATGATAAAAAAAACTGCTGATGACTACACACCAACATGTTTACATCTAGTAGGTCAGTGTTGAAATATGTAATCTTAACACCAGTCAATACAAATTTGTATACAACTGGTGATTTTAATACATAAAATAAGGGATAAACACAATGCCATATGCTTATAAAACATACATGTTAAATACATATCACTTACAATGTACCTAGTCTCTTAGTGCATTGTATGTTGCACTCTTAGCTTTTCTCAAGAATTCACTTGTGTGCTTGATGTTATGACACTCAGTCCCTTGACTTTTCACAAGTACTTTATGAGTCATTAAACAATTTAATGTCATCATAATCGTTACTAGCATCAGTAGACAGGCTAAATGGGTTATATTCATTAGCTCTACCACTTTATTAACGTCAGTTTGACCCATGCAATCAATAATTGCAGTTGTTTTAGTCCGTCCACATCCATATTTTTCAGCTATTTTTGAGTCTGGGAACATATTTTTAAAAAGTTTCCCTGCATGGTCAGAGGCGGATATGGGAATATGTTGTTCAACTAAAAATTCTGTGAATAACACCTCAGCTTTAATTATGTTATTATCACTCGAAGAAGTTGATGGGGGAAAGAAATTGATATACTTTTGCAGGACCTGGCTTCTGATAATTTAACATGTTTGTCCGATTTAACATGTCTTTCAACATCATTTACACCTCCGTGGCCGATTCCAAAATCAACATTACACACAGTGCAATATGCATGGTATGTATCGATCAGAGATTTCTTTATAACACCCGGAAATTTCAGGCTGTAATCATCTTTAAATTTCTGAAGAAGTCTTGGTTTTTTGGCCTTGGAGCTTGCCATCATTTCCAAGGTTTCTGATAATTTACTGGTATAAAGAAATAGTTCTGAAAGAGCTACCTCATATTGCAATGCAATGCATGGGGGGATCTTCCAGACATCTCAATCACAATCAACTGGTTAAAAAAGACTCAATCATTGTCATTTCCGAAATGAAAACGATCAGGGAATATTTATTAAATGCGGAATTTTCATTCTGGATGCGGAGAGCGGAATTTGTTGTTAAAAGTAGGAATAATTCCGGGCAATGCGGAATGGTTGGCAGCTATGCATGGCATAAATTTTTTAAAGTCATTTCTCAAAAACAGTTTCTTCAACAAAAAAAAAAAAAAAAAAAAAAAAAAAAAAAATTACCCAATTTAAACAATGACATCAATTTATCAAAAACCAACAAACAATTTTTTTTAAATAACGAAAGGAATTGGGTGATTTTACTTCTGAGAGAGAGAGGAGAGAGAGAGAAAATTAAAAAATGGTAATGATAAAGTTGCGCTGAATGATTGAGTCTATATAGAGTGATAACTATCAGAGAATGAGAAGTAACACAGGGAAATATTTACTATGTTTTGAAAAGCCACCAAAAAGCTTGAAAATATGTTATGCCATGTAAGCTCTGTCAAAACAATCTATATTAATTTTTACCATGCAAATTAGCAAAAAATCAAAATAAAAATTAATGTTTTTAGAAGAATTTAATGAATTACTATAATAATTTTTATTCTTAATCATTAATCTTTTTGTAGCCATGATCCCAAAACATATCAAGAGTTAATCTATTTTCAGCACACCTACAGTCAAATTTCAAGTTGCTGACCAAAGTTTTCAAATTCATTCCTACATTTTCCTTAATTAACTTTATTTTAAAATTAGCAATTTTTGTTAATCTTTTATTCAACCGAATTTTACAAATCCCCCCAAAAAAAAAGGAGAAAAAAAAAAAAAAAAAAAAAAAAAAGAAAGAAAGTACAAATGATATCTACTGAAAATAATTTTCAAAATGACACCTTATATTGTTACCGGTACTTTGCTTGAAAACAGAATTATTCAGATTTAATTTTCTAATTTAAAGGAAACTTAAGTTAGGGATGTTTATAAAACTGGGGAAACGTGTACTGCATGTTGTGAAATCAGGACTTCCCTACTCAAACTGGGAATTTTACACAATATTTGCAACTGGAAGACATTGCTGATGATTAATGGGACTGTTTTCATGGTAACATAACCAAGTGACTATGCAGATCACTTGTGTGTTTGAGTGAATGCTGATTTAAAAATAAGGAGATAAGCATCTCAAAAGCTCCTGCAAACAGTATTAAAAGAATATCGTAATCCTTCGATGTTCTTGGACCCTCTATGTATTCGGACACCCCAATTTGGAAATTTTAATAATTTTTAAATTCCCTTATATTTCGGAAGGCAATTTTTTAACCTCTAAATCCGGACACGTTTTTGCTGAAACTCAGTCGCAGTGTGTTATGTAGATGGCTTGAAATAAAGATTTAATAAAATCAAGAAGAACTTTGTTTTCAATTATCTTACATATAAATTATGTTGTTTTCACCCTTTTATTTTATTGTGAATTGGCCCCATGGAGTCTTGCATCATTACGTGAAACGGGTGATATGCAATTTATTACATATTTATAAACTCAATAAAATCATACCTTTAACATAGTGCTTAATTTTCTATGAAAGTGAAAGTTTTTCAAATTCATGTTCACTGCCTAGAAAATCGTTAACACAAAATCTTGTCGGTACACTGGTTCAACATCAAAGACATTTTTTCTGATGAAAGCAGGAAGTGACGTTTTTCACTTAATTCCATTATGTTATGGGAATTCCAGAAAGTGACCATTCGATTGTTCCAACTGACAGACGCAATAAAAACTGTTTTTCCAAGATGGGAATTACATTAAAATATGTTTGAAATATGATTAAACTAATTTAATATTTAACCTTTTACAATGCATTTGCGGGAGTTGGGACTTCGAACAACATGTTCCATCTTTGCATTGACATTTCTTAAAATGTACACACATACGCTTGGTAAAATATTGAATCTGATTGAAACAAATTTTCTGAACTTGATCCACGATAAATGAAACGCACAATGAATAATAATAATAATTTGACTGTAGACAATTACAAATAAAAAGCGGCATATTGGTGCACCTCAAGCGTTGGGTGTTAATGAAAAAAGTCACATTGTTTATTTGTAAACAAAATGGCGACCTCAATGTGTATTTACTTTCAGAATCATGATTATTGATCAAAAAACACTTACAAAATAATTATTAATGAAATAAACAATACAGAAGGTAATTTTTACTTGTATTTTATTAAAAAATTTACTATATAATTGATATTGTGTGGATATCGCAGTTGATAAGGTCTTAAAATGCTGAGAGGGATCGGGGACCAAAATTTTTATATTGAGATTGGAAATGATATCACTGACTTTCTTAATGAAAACTAATAAATGCAATCCTAAACGCGAGTACATAAACTTGAAAAAATAGAAACAAGTTGAAAGGCAGTTTGGTCGTCTTGATAGGTAGGCTGACACCCCCAATTTTCAAGATATTTAATTTTCAAATTTCCTCTTAATTCCCGACACTTGAAAATGAAAATTATTAAAATCCGTCTGAAAACATCAAAGGATTTTGGTACCTAAAATTGTGGAAATATATACTACATGTTGTGAAAATCAGAAATTTTACACTATATTTGCTACTGGAAGACATCATTATTGATTAAATGGGGACTATTGTCATGGTAACTTTTACCATGTGATTATGAAGATCAGATCTCACACACAATTTTTCCCTTGACTACCATAATGTGTATGACAGAATGTGAATGAAATGTAAACATCAGATACAATACCTGAGAAATCACTTCTGTCCGAGTCATGTGACCTAGTTCTAATGCTGCCATTGGTGAACTCCAGTTTACCATTGTCACTACACACAGTACTGTTATTCTGTTGTTGTCTTGGTTTCTCAGGACTTGGTTTTCCATCTGTGGCATCTGTCCCTGCATGATACAACAAGTAAACACAGATTATACATGTATGATAATCCAACCCTCAGTAGTCAAATTATCTGAAGGGTGTGTGCTAACAAAAGCAAGCACCTGTCACTGCATAAATAATAACCCACTCAGATCAAATTCTAGTTCGAGAAAATTTGTAAGTCTGCCTCTCTAGTTACCTTTTTACCCAAACCTGACCACCATGTTAATGGTTCACTATCCAACCTTGACCAACCTGACATAAATGAACAGTTCTAGCCTGGAGCAAAAAACACCATTACTCAACACAAACTCTTCTCAAGTATTATTTGTTCTAACAATCTACACCTTGCCAGTAAATGTATAGCAAATAGGATCTGTATGTCTTGTCATGTGACCAAAAGTATAGCAAATAGAATCTGTATGTCTTGTCATGTGACCAAAAGTATAGCAAATAGAATCTGTATGTCTTGTCATGTGACCAAAAAGTATAGCAAATAGGATCTGTATGTGGAGAGGGTCATTTTTGTTACAAGTTGTAAGTTAAAATCGAATATTTTCATTTACTGAAATTTTGACGTTCCATGTACATAAGTTTTTGTTACTTATAACTAGGATTAAGTTACAATTTTGAAGATTTTGAGAAAGTCCATGATATCAATATCGTCTCGGACATGCTGGTAGCCCTACACTTTACATGGATCGATGTTACGGTAATTTTTTTTGTTTCAAACTATTGTTACAGAAGGATTAAAATAAATGTATTTCAATTTAATAAAATTCACTGTTCATGAATGTATGACTGACACGATATATTTTTCTTTGATAAACCAATCACGATGTTCTGAATCATGATGGCCTAGGAATGTGTTTTTGTGAAAAACATGATAGCTCTTTACCATCAGATCTAGGATGGACTCTGTTCTTTGACATTGAAATATTCGTCGTGCGTACTGTTCTGGGACTCATCTGATGTGCCAGGTGCTCCTCCAATTTTAATCGTAAACTATTATTAGACCCACAGCTCTCTCTAGCATTACTCTTAAATGACGGATTTCTGTCAACAAGTCCTTTAATGCAGAACTCTTTGTAGATTTACTGGACCCTAAAACAAAATAACTATAATCATCATCATGGTGACTATCATCATTAACAATATTGTCACCACTGCTACCACCATGATACATCACCACCACCACCCTCATCATTACCATCATAATCATCATCATGGTGACCATCATCAGTTAACAATATTGTCAAAACCATCATCATTTTTGTCAAAAAACATCAACATATTCATTATCAGTTTTGTTTTAAAAATTTAATTTAATAATTCAATATTGTCACCACTACTACCACCATGACCCATCACAACCACCACCCCCTCATCATCATAATTCTGATCAACATTATTGTCAAAACATCATCAATTAATATTGTCACCACCACCACCATTAATTTTATTGTCAAAAACATCAACATATTCATTATCAGTATTGTTTTAATAATTCATTAATATTTCAATTTTTTCAAACTTTATATTATGTGTGTCAGTTAAAAAGTATAGATCAAAAGAAATGTGGCGGCTCTAACATTATTCACACCACCCCCCCCAAAAATAAATTTTTAAAAATTCATATTATCAATTACATACCTTGATCATCAGACTGTAGTTTTTCATAGACACTAAGTTCTAACTTAAGAGTTTTGTTTATATCCTGGTTCTCATTATGCTGTTCCTGAAGATGTTCTCTTTCTTCTTGTAATCTGAAGATAAAACACGACACAACAATGCCTAATACATGTTATGAAATATGGTTCAGTTTTATATAAGAAGTCTGGTGACCAGGACTTGATAGCCCATTTCTGACTTAAGAAATAACAGATTTACAAGTACATGTATATTGCCCATAATCAAAAATCATATATATAACTTATCAAAGTTTTTCATACAGAAAATTACAGTATTTTCCTGAGCTTTATCAAATAAATCTACCAAACAAGAGGCACATGGGCCTTAAGGCTCACCTGAGGATATGTCCAAAATTGTTTGCAAAGTGCAATATACAATGTATAAATTACAGAAACTTTCCAAATTTTCTCAAGTTTAGAACTGCCACAATACTTAATTAGAAATATCTAGTC
Organism: Tegillarca granosa; assembly: GCA_029721355.1. NCBI lineage: Eukaryota > Metazoa > Mollusca > Bivalvia > Arcoida > Arcidae > Tegillarca > Tegillarca granosa. The sequence continues at coordinate 12,392,897 of CM056606.1, read as the reverse complement.
ACAGTTCATTTATAAGTAGCTTATGCATGTAGTAACCATAGTACAATGAATAATTTCCAAATCATTGACCATTTCAGTATGGTTATGCAGCTATGTCCTTGACCTTTGAACCTATGACATTTAACTATATTTTAAAATGTCATCATATGGATACCTACAATATTCTAATATACATGCCTATACAAAAAGTTTATAGTTTTCAAGATAACAATTTAAGCCATCCATGCACCTATGACCTTGACCTTTGACCCGATGACTGATTACATGTACCAGGTTGGCAAACTCAATTTTCCGACCCCCTCAACAGGTATTGCATTTTTTCCCTTGGGATTGTATATTTCATGGGTGAACCTCATGTGTCCATGATAGACAGGTTACCAGACAAACTCCATTGTTTTTATTATCAACAAACCTTTGAATTTCTTTGGTTGCCTTTTTGATATTCTCTTCCAGTTTGTTATTTTTCTGTAGTAATCGTTCCGTGATGTCCTCTTTCTTGTCCAGAATACCTTCTTGTTCTTTAAGAATTTTTGCCTGTCTGTGAATGGTCTGCTCCTGTTTTACGACCTGCTCATCCTGCATTTTGATGGTTTTCTCCTGTTGTTTCACCTTCAATTCATGCTCGTTCTTTGATTTCTCAAACTGCTGTATTTTTTCTGCCTGATGTTTGATAGTTTCTCATACTTTTTTATCTGGTCCATGTGTATCACCATAGCACTAGCCTGATTTTTAATTTTCTTTTCGAGTTCTTGAATGAGCGAACATTGTTCTTTCAGCTTTTGATTCTGATCTTGTATGGCTTGTTCTGTTCGTTCGATCTCATTTTGCATTTCCTTCATCGCTTTTTCTTGTTGTTCTATTTTTCTTTGTTGTATAACAAATGACTGTGCATTCTGTTTGGACTGATGATCTTTTTCTTTTAACTCTGTGGTTTTTTGTATAAGACTTCTCTCCTTTTCATCAATCATTTTCAATTTCTCTCTTATTATTTCTTCCTTATCATGTACCTCCTGCGTCATCTTAAGAATGGTCTGTTGGTGTTCTCGAATGATGGTTTCCCTTTCAATGAGAACGGTGCGTAGTTTTTCTATTGTTTGTTGGTTGTCATGACAACTGGATTCTTTCTCCAGTAGCTGTTGCCGTAGTTTCTGTATTGTCTGCTGTAACTCTTGTATTGTAGATAGCTGCTGACTATAGATGTAGACATTACTGGTGGAAGCTGCAAGAATTGAGGGGAGATAATAAAATCAATCATTATCATGTATCTATATATTATATTCATTAGCCTTGTGAAATTCCCATTTTTCAAGCTTGAGAGGCGTTGCATTCATATAAACTATAAATCACAACTAGATATGTCTCTTTGAAACAGATATGTCGCCTGACACTGCATATAAAATTAATCGAAGGGAAATAATTCAAAAACGGAACAAGATAGAGTTGTGGTTTTTGTGCACTGCACTTCGAGTCATTGCCAGAAACATGTACACCAAGTTTGGAGTCATTTGAACATTCTACACCAAAGTTATGCTCCGGACAAGAAATGCTCTATAAAAATCAATCAAAGGGAAATAATTCAAAAAGGGAAAAAGATAGAGTTGCGGTTCTTGTGCACTGCACTTCGAGTCATTGCCAGAAATATGCACACCAAGTTTGAAGTTATTTGAACGTACAACACCAATGTTATGCTCCGGACAAGGAAATCCGGACGCCGCAGATGCCAAAGACGCCGACGAAAGTAATCCCTATATGTCGCCTAGTCAGGCAACACAAAAACTACAAGCTTTTGTGTATGAATACATACAAAATGTGGAGTGGAGTGGAGTAATTGTATTTTATGCCCCAGTCAAGAATCTTTCACTTATTTCGAGACGGTCAGTTCTGGAATGGTGGAAGAAACCAGAGTGCCCGTAGAAAACCACCGACCATATAAAATGTAATTTAAAATCCCGAACTACAATATCTTAAGAAACAAACACAGCTGACATGGCAAAAATGCACATTTAAGAGTTTTTACAAGAACAGTTCAATAACATAATGTATTTTTGGGAATAAAAGATATAAAATTATAATAATTTGTCTATCAATAAAATGAATGGGTTGTTATTGGTGGACTATATTTAGAGTCGAAAATCATGTTCTCAAAATGGTCTAAAATACATGTGAAAGTTCTTTGAGGCTGTTGTGTCTACTTGAATCCTCCTAGTGTGCATATTGTTTAGATGGGAAATGTTGAGTCTTTAAACTGCTTGCAAAGTTTTTGCATTCATATTGACAATGAACATCATTTAAAAATAGTTCCATTGTTAAAAGTTTTCTGGTACATTTGTTGTCCTGTAGTTAAGATTATAGTACATATGATGCATCAATACAGATGAGCTTTCTTGTATTAAAAAAAAAAAAACAACACCAAACAAACAAAATACAATGAATCCTACATATAAGGACTACACTTTTGGTCACAGAAAAAATCTTGTATAGACAGGTGGTTTTTATATACAGGTTTTGTTTGAAGTAAGAAGCAAAAGGCATGAAA